>FYEU01000318.1:0-189526 GCA_900188575.1 Geosmithia putterillii
TGAGGAAAAATCACGGTCAGACGCGGTTGATGCAACACAGGCACACTGGCACGCGAGCGAGCACATACACGTCGTACAAGTCTCTAAACGGAGTATCATTTTAGCTGCACGCACTCTGCATCGTTCAACGTTTGCTGTCTACAGTCTTTATCCTTTCCAACGCAGTTGACATCGAGCAAAAACGTACGCCCGAGCCACAACTGTGCTCTTTGGTTTTTGGCTCTTTCCCCTGTCGTGTAGTTGGCATCGTTCCTGCCTCGCATCGGACTGAGATTCAACCGCAGCACATAACCTCACACATTCCTCTCGACCTTATCACCTTTATATACCTACTAATACACCGGATGGCCGCACCGCCGCTCAACGCCCTCATTAGTTCGTTGTAAAAAAGGGTCGTTAACCGCTAGGCGGTGAGCTGAGTAGAGAGAAACGTGCTCGCAACTTGGTGCCGTCAGCTTGGATCCTAGCCTCACGCTCAGACATCGCACCACTTCCGCCCAACGCCCTCGGCAATATCTCAACCTCCTAGAAACACATCCCCCCGACGGCTCCAATGCAGGCGCCCCAGAACCAGGGCCACCATGGCAACCCGAACCTCTACGGGGATACACTGCAAAAGACACCCGAGGCCATCCACCTGGCTGCCCTCCGCGGCTCGCATCACTACCGGATCCTGGCTGATGCCATCAAGCAGTCACCTCCCGAGGTGGTGCAGCTGGCCATGCGCGACCACTGGACAGAGTGCTTCATAGGCCCCGAGAATCATACTGTCTTTGTCGTAAGTCACATACTCTTACTTCTACCTCCCCGCCCTCTCACCCTGCCGTCGATTCCCTACCGGCCACAGTCACGGCCATGGGCATACCTGTGGGTTGAAGAGAGTGCTCATACTGACTGAGACCGCGTGTAACAGTTGAACGGCATGATTCACCAGGCCGATCCTGATACTCTGCGTAGGTGCGTATTGGAGAGTGGCCCTAAGATGGCACACATCGCCAACCATCTTCTCAGGTTCTTCAACACAGAAGGCCTGGACAATGTGGCGGACCTTCTCCTATCCAAAGCGAGTCCCAAATTCCTAGACAAGGCCCTCAAGAAGCGCCTAGGAAGCATTGACGCGCGCGGCCTAATCAACGCCCTCGCCGAGGCGGAGCGCCTTGGCTACGACAAAAAGGACATTGTCCAAGAGCGTGTCAATGGCGGGCCCGAGAAGGTCGTTCCCGCGGCGCACAATTTCAACTTCTCGGCGCCTCTGAGCCTGTTGCAAGGAGCTGGCTCGCAGAATGGGCCGCCCCAGCAGCATCCTCTCCCGAACCCAAACCACAGTTATGCGCCGCCGCCGCCGCCGCCGCCGCCGCCGGTACCGCAGCAGCAAAGCGCGCCCTCGGAGTCCTCTACGGTCAATAATGCGCAGGGCCTCTTGATCTGCTTCAGATGTAACCGGCCGTGCAGCTCAGAGTCTGCTCTGCTATATGTAAGGCTTGACATGCCCTCTGGTTGATTGATCATGTCCCGTAAGGCTAACGAGATGTCTGTGTAGCACGTTAAGAGGAACGCCTGCGAGGGCTTCCAGAACCCAAGTCAAATGTTCCCGCTTGGCAAACGCACCTGTACCCACTGCGGATGCTCGTTCACGACGGACAATGGTATAAGCTACCACGAGAAGTACAAGGTGTGCGGAGATTTCAGCCCCGGCACGACGGCAGCGATTCTGAAGGCACTGGAGGAGCGCAGCCGCAGGGGCCCGGCTCCGAATATCGACCAAGGCGGCGGTCCGGACACGGGCAGGAGAACGAGCACGCCAAAGCCGCCGAAGCCAAGCAAGTCGGCACCGTCGCCGCCAGGGCTTATTGGGGATGATGAGGCGCACAGCCACATGTCACAGGAGATGTGGAACAGGTACCAGCATGAGTCGCGGGCGACGGATGCCAAGTACGGGCGGTTGATGCAGGAGGCAATGAAGCTACCCGACATGCAGAAGCTAGACCAGTTTGTCAGGCTGCGCAACCGGTACAACACTAAGCAGAGCACGACGCGCAAGAAGTTTGGCATCCGGCTGCGCGAGCGACGCACGAAGGAGGATATTGATGCGGAGCGGACACGACTCCTGGGCCGCAAGGGCCCCGCGATATGGGCGGAGTTGGAGAGTATGATCCGCAAGTTCCAGGCCAGCGGGCATGCGGGCATCGGCACGGGTCCGGCGCCGATGCAGGCCAGCAGCCCAAGCCAGAGCCAGAGCCAGAGCGTCGCCGCCTCCAGCAGCGCCGAGCCCGCCTCCCGGCTGCCCCCGCTGCGGGAGGGCCTCATTCGCAGCGACCTGCAGGTTGGAGGCCTGCGCGGGTCGCCTGGTTTGGCCGAGACGAGGGACCCGACTGCCGGGGCGACACAGAGCCAAAGCCCACGTGTGCCTACGCAGGTGCATGGGAATATTGGGGCGTCGCGGCAGCCGAGTGCTGGTCCCATGGTTATTGACAGCGACGAGGAGGACGACGACGATGACGAGAGTAGTTCGAGCGACGATAGCAGCGACGACGACGATATTCCGGCGCGTCCCTAACCACGGCATGCTTGACATTGGTTCCTTTGCTTTACTCTAGAGGGTTTTATTTCCGGGGATAATGGCATGTACATTGGGCGTTTGGTCGTCGGGACCAGGATTCGTTTTCTACATTGCAAGGACGGGGTAAACTAGATAGCATTCGCGTTTCCTTCTTTTCGAGATTGGCAAAGCTTGAATTCATCTTGCTCCAATAAGCAAAAGCAAAAACAGGGCGCTCACGTTGTTAGTACTTGGTAAAAAAGCAAGGCGTTAATGATTTATAAATATAGGTATAGACCAATGAAGCTGGATTGCTTTGTAGCCGAGTAATAGTACTTACTAGTACAGGCATAAGCTGATATGAAAGACCGTGACGCGATTGTGAACGAAATGGTGATTGCATTGGATTGTGTTCAACCGGACTCGGTATTGTAATCATTGCAGTGAATGGAAATCGACATGGAAATCGACATGAAATGAACCGAAAGAGCATGGTGAAATTGCAGAGCCAAAATGGGTGAGCAAATAATGAAAGAGAGCAATCTACATGATGCATGTGCAGCATGGTGGCATGCAAGCCAAGTTTTGGAATGGGTGTGCGGCCCTGGCTGCTGCCCCCCCTCGACTGAACTCGACCTCGACTCGACTCGTGCGAGTGCGCGTACCTGGCTGGACTCGTTCCTAGGAATACGCGGGAGAGCAGATGAACTGCCCACGACCAGCGTATTCGTCCCTGGGTCTGCTGAGTCTGGCCGAAGCGTCGAGACAGCAGTGTGTACTTGTAGAATGTCTCTACTAGTAATTCTCTACTAGTAGTTCAAGAACAGTAATCAATGTCAATGGCCTTGGGAACTGGTAGATGATGCTGAGGTTGAAGAGACCCGGCAGCCCAGTTCAGCCCAGTCGACAATCTACTCGGGACAATGTCGGGACAAGGACATACTCCGTAATAACTCATACGACGGACCGAGTTTGGGGGTTGAGAGAGATTGAAAGACTCAGAGTGATACGAGTATCATGTGTACGGATACGGAGCACTTGGCAGAATGGCAGGATGGCAGGTTATAATTATCCCCATCAGGGTGATACCGAGGAACACTCGTAGCACGCTGTAATACTCTGTATTGGTTCTGCTGAATCGAATGGTTAGCAACTACAGAGTACCTCTCCGACCAAACAGAAACAGAAGCCGGGGTTGAAACAGGGCAGCGTTGGAGGAGTGCGTCTGGACCGACCAATCAGAGCACACTTGGCAGGTTCATTCCGGGCGGCGGCGAGAAGTCCCTACCAAAAAAGTAGAGTTACGGGGTGCTAGAGAGTTTTAGGGGTCAATGAGTGTTCTACAATTCGATTGCGCGCCAGACAGATTGTGATCAGGCGAGTTCCTGCAGTGTGCCCAGTGGAATCTATCCTAAGCGCCCAGCACGGCAGATTCAGCCATTGAGAGGACTCCAGCCAGGATAACCAGGGGTTCCGTCACGTTGTGGCAACTGGACGGCGAGTGTCTCTATTCATTTAAACGCTGCAAGCTATCACTCTACGCAGTCCCGTGGCAGTCAAGAGTTTCGTACAAGTATTAGATGGCAAATGGAGAGAGTTCATCCACCAAGTTGCCATTGCCACTACTCCGTACAAGGTTCAGGATGCAAGGGTGTAATACCAGCCATACTCATCTAGGAAGTGCTTGGTACATCGAATGACGTCTGGAGTGGGTTATCAACAGGGTATCGTGTACATCCCCGAGTCTCTACAGAGCAATAATCCTCCTGTCTTCCCCCTAAACCTGCTGTAATACTCCGTAACCTGCGAACCTGCCCTTCCCCCCCCCCGAAACCAGCCTTCCCCCCTGTCCGGGTGCCCTGTGCCTGGGGCCTGCAGGGTCCACACGACGCGGCCTTTTGTTCCGGCCCTTGTTCCTTGTTCCTGCCTTCCTTCTAGCCTCTGACCACTGACCTCTAGCCTTTACTCTGTACTTAGCTTATCTTGCATGTTTCCCCTCTCTCCTTCCTCTTGTTTTGCTTTGCTTCGTTTTCACCCATTGCCTGTTTGTGGTTTGTGTTGCCGTTTCTTTGGCCTTTGGCCTCTTTCCTGTCTTGTTTGATTCCATCTCTCCCTTCATTTAATCCGTCTGGCTGGCTCCAGACTATATCATTTCAGTAATCTTACCCGACCGTGTCAACATGCCCCCCTCTCTCGCCCAGAAGGCTTTTCGATGGCCCAGGAACCTCTCCATCGACAAGACGCTGCCGCCCAAGCCCGAGTCGCCCATCATGGCCGAGAACCCCAACACGCGCAATCGCAGCCGTGCCACCCATGGGGAAAAGACCCTCGCGCCGTCACCAGCCATCAAGTCGAGGCCGACAATGACGACAAGCACCCATGCGGTCCGAGGAGCATCACAGGGAGCGTACGGAACACATGGAGGACATGCGACATCCCATCACCACCACCATGGCTCCTCCAAGGCCAAGCGCACCACGGCAACCGTCTATGTCGGCCCCGAGAAGCAGCGCTTCCGCGTCAACCGCAAACAGCTCTGCGCGTCATCAACCTTCTTCAGCGAGCGCCTAGACGACGGCAACAGCAACGTATCCCTCTGGCTCCCGGGCGAGCTGCCCGCCATGTTCGCCCTCTTCGTCGACTGGCTGAGCACGCCGCGCCACACCTTTCGCCAGCACCTCGACGACGCCGTGGCCCTGGCGCATCAGCAGCACGGTGAGCGCGGCTTGCACGACACCCACTGGGCCCTGATCCGCCTGCACCTCTTCGCCTCGCACCTCGGCCTGCTGCACCTCCAGGACTCGGCCATGGACGCCATCCAGGACCTGTACCTCAGCTGCGACTGGGACCTACCCCCGGCCCTGCTGTCCTACCTGTACACCTGCTGCGATGCCCTGCCCGCCGTGCGCCTGCGTCGCTGGGCCGTCGCCATGGTCGCATTCTCCCTCAGCGCTGCTGCCGCCAACGGTATGGACGACGGCTTTGGCTCCGCCGGCTCCGCCGCTAGCTCCCCCATCTCCCCGACCTCGACGCTGAACATGGGCACCCACATGCGTGCCTCCACGGTCGAGCTGCACACCCGCCTCGCCTCGCGCCGCGTGCCCGCTGCCGGCGCCGTTGCCGCCGGCGCTGCCACCCCCAAGGACCTCCACCTCGCCTATGACGACGGCGACGACGACTACGACTACGACTACTACGAGGACCACGACATTGACGACGACCACGCCAGCCGCCGCCACAGGGACCACCACCACGACGATGCCCGCCGCTTCCGCCGCCTCATCCGCTCCATAGACGAGCTGGCCGAGGACTACGCCGTCCACCTGTCTAAAATGGCCGCCTCCAATCTCGACATGCGTGTCAAGAACCCTCAGCTGCGCATTCCCGCCAACCGCTTGCGAAACGAAGAGCGCGCCTTTGGCTTCCGCGAGTGCTCCTTCCACTCCCACCGGTCCACCGTCGGCGAACGCCGCTGCCCCCACGAGCGCAAGCGCATCCGTGCCCTCGCTGCTGCCGCCGCCGCGGCGTCCGAGGAGCAGGAGTCGACCTCCCAGAACCACCACACCTCTGTGGCAATTGCCACTGGCTCGGTTTCCCTCCCAGCTTCAGCAGCAGCTTCAGTCTCGGCCTTGGCATCAGCCCCGGCCTCGGCCTCCGTCTCAGTCTCGCAGTCCATGTTCCCCCTTCCCCCCGGCATGAACCATCTCGCCCTATCCACCCCGGGGGTGAGCGCTGCACCGTCACCTAACCCCAGCAACAGCTCGGCCCTCCCACCGCCACTGATGGTTAGCCGGCGTCTCATGGTCGACAAGGCGCATGTCGCTGCCGGGGGACCAGGCGGCGGCGGAACGAGTATGACGCCCCGCGTGCTGGGGCAGGGCCCCGGTGGTCTGGCACCACCGGGGAGGTGGCGTGACAGGGAGAGGGCGCATCAGCATGTCCGGTCTGTGTCTAGTACCGCGAGGTGATTCTGTCTTTTTTCGGTGGTGTTTTTCATTGTTGGTGTTGACACTGCATCGTCATCATGGGTTACGAAGCCATTCTTTATCATCTGCCCTATATCCTCTACCGAGTTGGATATGATACGTCTATGTAATGGACGTCCGTTCTTTAATTCAATGCTGTTTTGCCTGGAGCAAGACCGCAGCAAGCAAGCAAGCAAGCATGTATAGTTGGTATAGTTAGTATAGTATACAGGTTATCAGTACAATATACAGCAGTCAAATGCAAATATACATTATGCGTCCAATTCAACAACGAGCGTAGCGACGATGGCCTCCCTGCCAGGGGCCGCCGGAGGCATACTACAGGTATTTGATGTATGTCGGTGAGCATGCCTCGGGCGGTCCCTGCCGAGGAGGCCATCCTCGCTGCGCCCGTTCTTCCTATATACGAATCCTACTTGCACTTAATGTACAAGCATGAGTGTTGCGGTTGACATGTATTGTGTTGGACATGGCTCCTACCAGTTGCTGACTGTACTGCCTCTTTCCCTATTCTTCAACTCGCGTCTTAGTACTCGTAGGTAGGTGCGACGAGCGGGCGCAACGAGGATACCCCCCCGGCAGGTGCGACCGGAGGCATACTGCAGGTACTAAGACACGAGTTGAAGAATAGGGAAAGAGGCAGTACAGTCAGCAACCATAGCAGGCACTCCACACACGTTCACAGGAGCAGCAACATCAATGTAGGCAACATATATTCATTCTCGTCATACACCTTCATCGTCCGACCATAACATAACATCCAACGTGGCACCGTAGCCAAAAGGCAAGGCCAAAGCAAATATCCACCTACACCAATAATGTCCATCGCAAAAGAAGGAAAAAAAACAAACAAATTTCGTCATCATCATGACTGTCAATATTAAGACAGCATAGCAAGTCAACCCTTTGCAGGGAGATAGGGAAAAAATGGCCACCGCATAATATGCCATAAACAGGAAACTTGAATCTTGGCAAAGGGTAAGAATAAGAAGAAACAAAGCGGGCCAAGGAATCCAAATAAGAGGAGGATGAAAAGAATAGGTCATGGAGAATAAATAAATAAAAAAGTGGGAAGAAAATGAAGAAACATAGAGAAAAAGAGTGTGGTATCTGTCGTCTGTGTGGTTGAGCCGGTGATGCTGTGCCGGGCAATTTTGGTCATAAAGAGTAAACGAATCGTCAAAAGGACGAAATGTTTCAAACGTGAAATGTCGAAAGAAGAAATGTCGAAAGAAATGTCGAAAATGCAAGCTTGATCTAGCTTGTCGAGAAAAAAACCATTTCCGTAAGTCGTATCACAGGTCGTTAAATGTTTGGGATGGCCGAGAATCAGACGGCCGACCCAGTGTGTGTGAGAGCTGGGGTTCGGTTAAGTTGATGACCCTGGTGAGGCTGGCCCAATTACATGGGCGACCCGAACCGTCGCCTCTCTTCACCCCTCTGCCGAATGAGATTTAGCTGCTCATTCAGATAGGCCATGCGCGAGTCGCAGTCCCTGTCCGTGGTGGACGTCTCGCGCACGCTGGTAAACGGGCGGGACACATTGCTGTTACCAAACAGGCCCGTCGACTCGTCGGCCGGGAGGGCTGCCCCGCGCCTCAAGGGAAACGAGAAACTAGACGAGAGACCACCAAACGGCGAGCCAAGACGGGCGGGCATGTCGCTCTCAATGGAAAAGGCCGGCGCGGCCAGAGACGAGACAGACGCGGCCGACAGACCAAATGGCGGCGTCGGGTCCAGCGGGCGAGGAGGGTGGTAGTCGAGAGACAGGTGTGGGCGGTGGCGCGGACGCGAGCGGCGCAAGTCATCGCTCGCCAGGGCTGCCACTGCTGCGGCCGCGCCCGTCGCCCTGGTGCTGGTGGGCGAGTGGATCTGAAGGTCTGAGGACGACGTGGCCGGCTCAATGGGACTCGCGGGGGGCTCGCTCCACATATCAGAGGGGAGGCTGGGCCTCTTGGTCCGGCGAAGCTCCATGTTGTGCTGCTGCTGCTGCTGCTGCCTCGGGCGGCGCTTGTTGAGTGTGTTGGAACGGCTCCTGCCCATGCGTGCGGGTGACTTGAGGCTACGGCGGTTGTTTCCCAGCGTGTGGCTCTGGCGGGCAGGTAGCTCCGGGTTCACGTCGAGGGCGTTGGTCAGCGACGTCGAGGAGCTGGGTCCGTAGCTGTGGGCGACAAAGGGAGAGCCCAGGCGGGGACGACTCTCATCCGCCAGGTGCGGCAGCGTGGCCATCCTGGGGGGCGACGAGAGACGTCGGCGCAGGCCCTGCTGCTCCTGGTTGTTGTTGTCCTGGTGCTGGGGCTGGGGCTGCTCAAGCTCCAGCTGCGCCTCGGCCAGGGCTGGGGCCGATGTGGATGCGCTGAGACCCGAGGGTCCATGGGCGCCCGACCTGGTGAGCTGGGCAAGGGGTGCGCCGGGCTGCATCGAGTCCGAGGTGCTGAGGGCCAGGGACATGGCCATGTCGTTGCCCGAGAAGACCGACGGAGAGCGGGCAGGTGTCATGCGGCGGGCCCTGCTCCGCGAGATGGTCTTGCCAAAGGGCGTGGGGCTGCGGAAGTAGCGCTCGTTGCGAGCCTTGCCGCCGGCGTTGGCCTTGCACATTTCGATAAGGTGTGCGCGCGTGGCGGCGTTTGTATGCGGCCACTGCAGGTAGGCAGTGGGCTCGGCAGTGGGGGTGGTGCTGCCGCTACGGTCCTGGACCTGGAGCTGGGGATTGGGGCCCCTCCAGGACTTGCGGGCCTGACGCGCGACGCGGTCGACGACGCCGCACGGGGGCACGCCGCATGCGCTGATGCGAATGGGGGTGACCCTAGGGTCCTCGAGGTACCTCGTGTAGGTAGACCAGAGGTGACGGCTCATGGGCTGGGCCCAGCGCGACTTCCGGGACATGGGGGCGTGTGACGGGCCCCGGATGGTCATGTCGGAGTCGGGCGGGGCTAGGAGGGAGCTGGACAGCAGGTCCTTGGACTCGTGGAGGCGGGGAGGTTCGGGGAGGTCATTGTCGTGCTGGCTAAGGCCATCGGTTGTGAAGGAGAGCTGGCTCCACGAGGAGCCGCTGGTGCGGGCCGAGTGGGCGGTGGAGGGCCTGCTTGACTCGAAGTCGGACTCGTTGAGCGACGGGTCGAGCGACCAGTCGGGGAAGGGGCTCGGGGTAGGGGCGGCCACATCGACGCCGCCGGGGGCAGGTGTCTTGGGAGGGGAGAAGGCGCGGATGGAGAGGCCGGCGTCGGAAGAGGGGACGTTATCAAAGGCGCCAGACGACGACATATGGTCATCCATGTCCTCGTCGACGACAATGGGCTCCTCGATGCTGGGGATTGGGGCATCGGCGGCGGCGACTGAGGCGAGGAACTGGTGGGTGGGCGTCATGTTGCGCTCCGTCGCGTTGCGTCTCCTCAGGCGGAAGCGGTGTCGGGGAGGAGAAGGAGGCTGCTCCTGGTCAGCAACCTGAGCGTCGGGCTCGGGCGTCTGGGGGCCCTCTGATTTGCGAAAGGCGCGCGGCCGCATGGCCGAGAGTCTGTCGAGGGGGGGCATGATTGAGTGAGGGGGGAGGGTATGGTCTCGTCGTCGTTGAAAAAAAAATTGGGAGGGAGGTTTGTTGTTTTGTTTAACGGGGTGTTTTTCCCCGGGGGCACAGTAGCTTGGCTATACGATAATAGCGGCGGCCCCAAGACTAGGAGTGAAGGCGATTGAAGTGGGACGAAGAGTCGAGACTAGCCGCTCGCGACGAAGACTGAGACAACAACAACAACACCAGCGATGTCTCTGACTTTTCTTCTAGCGGCGGGGACTGTCGACCGAGAGCAGGCGCTCTGTGGGGTTCAGGTAGAGAGGCAGCGCGGTACCTGTAGAGGTAGGTCAAGGTGAGGAAGGGCCGTCGAAGTTGGGGTGCGAGTCGAGACGGTTGGAGCGAGACAAGGCGCCGTCGGTCTCACAGGCGCAGCGCGGCGTCGTTACAGGATAGCGTGGTGTATGTTGTAGTAATAGAGACGAATGAGTCTCTTGTGCAAGAGAGACAAAAGGAAGAAGAAGGAGAAGAGGGCGTGGGTGTCGCGCGGTTTGTTTATTTGTGTTGGTTGCGAAGGGTACCGGTCGGCGCAAACTGGGCGCAAGTCGTAGGCGCGCGCAATGAGATGGGCGGTAAAAGGGGAGATGCGATAAAAGAAACGGGGTTAGGGATATGAAAGGATGGATGTCGCCGTCGAGAAGATGTTGAAAGGCGTCTCGGGAGTTTTGAGCAGGGTGAAACTCGTTCACATGGCCTGTGGACGTCTCGACGTGCGCATCGGGAGAAGAGAGGGAAAAACGAAAGACTGGAATGGAGGAGGAGGGTGAAGGAGGAGGATGGGGACAGGAATGCGGGCGGAGAGGCCAAGGAGCGAGCGGATTGGGGGATTGGGGGGGGGAGAAGGAGCCAAGGAGGAGCCAGCAGCGGCGCAAGCAAGAGCGGGAGCAGGCAAGGCAAGAGCGCTGGGGGACCGAGAGGGAGGGACCTGCCGTCGATGCGCTGAGCCTGACTGGGAGCCACCTGGGTGTGCTGATTTTTAGGCGGTGGGCGTGCTATTATTACAGGGTACGTACTGCTATTACAGGTCCACTACAGGTACAACATACGCTGTACTTGGGAGTAGTACAGTGGAAGTACGTACCTACAGGTACTTGAGTACAGCGTTCCATTGCTCTGTTGGGTTTAGCGCGGAGGCACTGGAGCACTGGGGCCAAGGATGGATACCTCCACTGCGAGCGAGCGAGGGAGAGAGAAAGAGAGACGAGAGAAAGCCAAAGAGGGGCGGCAACGGCAGACGACCTATCCGGGTTGCTGACTTGGTGCAGGTACTCGCTGTAATATGGAGTACTGGGCCAGAGGATACCGCCAGAGAAGCATGAAAGTGGACACATGCGCTGTACGAGCGTGGGTGTGAGGGTCTCTGGGCCTCTGGCTGTCCGGATCCTCTCCACTGCCCAAGTACCACGGACGGGGGCCTGTTCCGGGTGATGTACGATTGAGAGTATTACTTACGAGTACCTCTGCTCTGCTCCTACTAGGAGCCTCTAGGACGTCCATGGGTACTAGAGACTGAGGTGGGTGGACTCTACGGAGTATTACTTGTAGTATTACTATCGTACTCTGTACTAGTAGAGAGAGGAGCTGGTCTATGGATCAGAGATGCCTCCACCATCAATGGATGATGAATACGCATGCCAGAGGACAGGATTCCCGTCATTTGCCAGCGCAGTTTATACTCTGTACTTTTCCTGCACGATACCAGTACTACGCATGTACTCCAAGTATCCGTCGTCTATCCGTCCAACCGTTGGTCTTACGGAGAAGGGTACCAAGTATGCCTTCCTGCTCGTACATGCACGGCTGCAATCGACAACTGCCTGGGCTGGCCCGTCCCAGCCACCCCTGCCTCACTCCTCTTTGCTGTCCTTGTCCTCGTTGGCCTCGCTGGCCTTGATGTCCTTGCTGTCCAGTTTGCTGGTCTCCTCCCGCCCCTCCCCTGTCTGCCAGAAGATCCCAGCATCCAAATGCCACCCCCGACACGTGCAGCGGCTAGTGCGCAAGAGCCGTCAATGGTCAATGATACCAGTGACCAGTGACCAGTGATCACTGACCAGATGATACAGAGTACAGAGTACTCGTACCAGTGACAGCCGGGTCCCTGTCCCGGAGGAGGCGGTGGACGGGAAGTGACTGGAACCCTGGGATCATGTGGGCAGATGTGACGGTGAGCCTGTTCCCGTACGAGTACCCGTCCTCCAATGTGACTATCACGGTCCTCGTCATGGCAGCATGCCAGCATGCCAATGCGACCATCTGCGAGCATGTATCCCCGAACCACATGGTCCTTGCTTTTTCCTTCTTCTCAAGTTCCCCTTACAGGCACAGGAGAGTCGGAACAGAGCGAGGAGTCGGGAACATACGTCTACGATTACGGCGTAAAAGTGAGGGGAGAACGGAACACGGAAGAATCCCCGTCGACGCAGGTACGCATGCCCAACCAGACTAGCACTGCAGGTTGACAAGAAGGAACAAGAGACAGGACGCAAAGGCCGCTTAACAGGGCCAACGGCCAACGGGCAGCAGACCACGGCATGTAACGCATTGCGCGCGTAGACGAGGCTTTCTGCTGTACTTTGTGCTGCGTATCCCACGCACATACTCATAGACGCACTCGTACCGTAATATCGTCTCTTCTTTTGGTGTCAGGTGTGTGACCACCCTGGTCCACGACTGTTGGGGAGTTGCACACGATGAAACCCTGGTACCTTAGCGGCAACGCTACGGCACGGGGCCACAAGACGAGCCGCTCCGGGGGATGTTGAATTTTTCTCCTCGTCTCTGACTGTCAGTTAGTATTCGTAGGTACTCGTAGACGACGTACGACAAAGTCGTTTGTCGTGCTGTCGAATGGTGTTGCACCTCGTGATGATCCGAGACAGCAGCATGGCATGGCGTTAGTATTGACCAAGACCTGACTTGGTGGCTTTTTGGCGGCGGACAAGACAGGAGGGGCCAAAGAGTCAGTTTAACGGAGTTGCTCCGGTTCGGTTCGTTATACTTGTAGACAGCCAGACAGACAGGAAAGAAAAGAAACGAAAGAATGGTGGAAGAAATGGGTGCCCCCGCTCGTTGGGCAGCGGGGCGGGAGGGCAGGGCAAGAATTGGTGAAAGAGAGAAAAAGACGGTGGCTGGTTGTGTGGAAGGAACATCAGATGGTTTTACTCGCACAAAGTTGCGCTGCAATGGCAGTGCAATGGCCTTCAAGTCTAATTTTGCATGTGCACAGAGAAGCCATTGACGCAATACTAGCCCCGAGTCTTTGAATCCATCGTTTGCAATGAGTGATGCCCTTGGGCTTGGGCTTGGGCATGCCGCATGAGCTTGGGCATGAGTGAGGGAGCCCTGACAGGACTTTTCCCCTGCTCAATGGCCTGGTAGCGAGGCCAAGGGCAAGAATCGTGCGGGTGAGGCACTTTGTGACGCGTCGCGGGAGACGCGTCTCGAACGCGTAAAAGCGCGTCAGCGCAGTGCTTGCAGTGCTTGCAGCAGGTGCGCAGCGGAAGCCAATAGCCAATCATTTCGCGGCAAGCAGTTGGCAGCAGTTGGCAGCCAACCATTCATTCACTTCAAAGTAATACGGAGTACGTAGTACGGAGCAGTACTTTCACTCTACAGCCATCCATTCATCCATCCACTGCCATGCCACACATACACACACAATCCGTAAGAAACTCAAAGCCCGTTCCAGACCAAGTCAGCTACACATCAAGTGGGGGTACAGCTCGTAAAGAGACGACATACCAACAAGAATGCGGGTAACTCGTACGCACACTCATAAGGGCACTCGTAAGGGCACTCATACTCTCCTCGTAAGAGAGTAGTAGCGAAAGCCACAGCTAAGGCATAATAGCTAGTGCTGTGCTGGCAATCGATCGCCCCAGTCATTCGGCTCCGCCGTCTTGACCTTTGTGCTCTCCAAGACATGATAACCAGTTTGCGCATAGTCTCGTTTCATGACAGATGCCGCCGTAGCCAAAATTGACGAGTTGGCGGGCTAGCTAGTAGCAGCTGCAGCTGCCCATTCTTCATCACAGCTTCATCGCTTCATCGCTTCATCGCAGCCTCATCGAAAGCTAGAGCCAGTGACTGAGTGACTGAGTGACATTGAACCCAGCCCCACCGTATTCCCTCCCGACATCCATCTCTACTTGAGTATCCGTACTCCATCTCCATACTACCTAGTATGTCTGGAGAACGCACGCGATCCATCGTTTTCTTACAGAACGAGTACGTACTTGCTCCGTACTCTTCCCCTCGTACTTCGTACTTATACAGACACCCCTAATAAATAGATAAATGATGAATAGTTTCTATAACTACTTGTATGCGGAGAAAAACAAACAACCCAGATGCGGAGATGTGATGGGCGTCAACTAGAGTCCTGTCTGCACTGCATTGCATACGGAGTATGGGAAACTGCATCCACATACTATCAAAGTACCCAAGATAGTACTACGGAGTACGGAGTAATACTAACAGAACTACCGTGGAACGAGTGGATGTCATGGACTTGTCAACATCTGCGGAATGCAGAGACGGGTCAATGACGGCATGACCGATACCAAGTAATGCGATGACTCCTGGGCTAACCGGGCGCCACCAAGGGTGATGCTGGACAGTCATGCGGTTTTCAACCATCAGAAAGATCCAATATTTCCAAATAGTATCCGATGTCGGTAGATCGACCTTCTAGATTATCATGGTGTAGTTTTCTCTTTCGAATTCCTGATTTCGATTGTAGTAACCGGTGCAATCCGCCCGTGTTGGCTTCCACAGGTCGTAACGTAGTAACACATATTAGTTGGCTGCCGCAGATGAGGTTCGAGTGTACGCACAACTTCCAATACACCCTCAGGGTAACTGGGCAATTGCCTCAATGCTGTCCAGTGATTGGAGGTCAATATAAGGTGTGATTGAAGGCTCGAATGTTTCGGCCCTGGCGTATCTGGATGCTTTTTGTGTTGAGAGTACTAGTGTACTATTAGTAGCTGCTAGTAGTAGGAAGTGTGAATGACAACCGATAACCATCCGACGACGGTGCCCTGAAGGGTCTCCGAATCATCTACGATTCTCAAGAGGAACTTTCGATCCGCCCATATGCATAGCCAACAAGATACAAAAGATATAGTCTACAGTCATGATGGGCTCTGCGATGTGCTTCTTTGACGTCTGGCCATGTGATACTTTGTACCGTTGGCAGGTACCCGGGGGTGCGCCTGCCTTCATCGACGCTACGCCCCATTTCCATAAGCTTTCACATCAACCACTCCCCGTCTCGATATATTAACGCGCGAACCCGACAAAAATGGCACAAAATAGGACTCCAGAAGTTGAACGGCGCGTCCAAGAAGCCATAGAATTCGTCGAGTCAAATTCAACTGCGAAAATTGCTACCGTCGCGCGAGAATTTGGCATTCACCGCAATCGCCTCCAGCGCCAGCTACAAGGCGTCACTCCAAGGGCTGACGTGCCCGCCAGCGACACCAAGCTGTCTCGTGAAGAAGAGGCTTACGTGTGCGACTATATCGACTACCTTGACAAACACCATCTTGAAACTCGGCCAGAACTCATCACAGGTGCTGCAAATCACATCTTGAAGGCGCAATCAGCGCCGCCAGATCCAGTCGCAGGAGGGACCTCGTCCGAGCCAGCGGTTGTTGTTGGAGAACGCTAGACAAGCCGCTTTCTCCGGCGTAGCGGATAGGCAGCGAAGATTCATAAGAACACATCTAGTACCTATGCAGGCACAGGTGCCGAAAGGCGGGCTGCAGAGGATGTTGCTCTTACAAAGAGCTTCTTTGAAAAGATGTGGTCTGTCATCGACGACCGTAGCATCATCTCCCAAGATATCTGGAACATGGGCCAGACGGGCTTCCGGATCGGCATGGGTGAGAGCCAGTTACTCGTCACGACGCAGAAGAGGGAGAATCTCGGCTGACGGCCAGCATCTCCCTGCGTTCTTGATCCTCGACGGCAAGGCGCATGTGGCATCTGGGTATGGGGAGACGAGCCTTGATAACGCAGCGGTTATCTCTCCATTATCGAATGGCGAGATTGCGATGCAATGGATCCAGCACTTCCAACGGCATTCCAATATGGGCAGTCACCGGCTGCTCATTATTGACGGCAACGGGCCAAACCCTCCTTCAATTGCTTTCATGGAATACTGCGCGAATAACAGGATTCTCCCCTTCGCCCTACCCCCGCGCATCACGCACGCCCTTCAACCTCTTGACGCCGCTGTCTTTCAGCCATATGAGCAGCACCGTGCCCATGCCACGGCCCCTAACGCCGAGGTTGTGCGCGATGGGTTGGTGGACGTCACAAGGCGCGAGTTCCTCCGTGCTATTGAATGTGTGCGAGAGAATGTCTTCAAAGAAGGCACCATCACGTCGGCCTTCAAGAGGACGGGGATTCGTCCGTTTAACCTAGACCTCGCCATCGAAGCTCTCACTTGCCGAGCCCCGGCCCCTGCCTCGGTCCCGGTCCTAGGAGCGCCCTGCCCACCTGGGCCCTCTCCAGCTCCGACTTCTTCCGTTACGTCTCAGATCCGTGAAGACATTGATGCGATACTGGAGCTTGCTAGAGAACTTCATGAACCCGATGACGACTTAGACGAGGAGTTCCGAACACGCATGATAAGTTTCCTCTACGAGACTTTAAAAACAACCGAGCAGCTTATACTGGCTGGTCAAGATCGTAATCGCAGAAGACGTCAATAAAATACGTCATTTACCAAGGGAGATACAATTGCGATCAGGAAGCTTCATCGGTCGAGGGAGATCAGTGCCACAGAGACCGGGCAAGAATACATTAAAGCCCCTGAACATTCACGAAATCGACCACGTCAAGTTCCTATGCTCTAGGCTAAGAAAAGGATGGGAACATGAATACGCTGCGAATGTACTGCGTAGGCTCGTGGTGCTGAGCTACCCTACTATCAGCAACACAACCTCAGCCCACGCATGGTAGGAATCACATGCATCAATTCAACCTCACATTTGACCCCCAGCGGAGGTGCTGCGGAGACTCGTGAGGCAGACGCACAAGGCCTCTACCCCAAGAAACAAGCAATATCACACCTACCACAAGAAGTCTCAATGACACTCGCATCAGAAGATACTACGGTGCTCTCAGGAAATGCCATAGACACACAGAACGCCCGCGGATGGACATATATACGCGTGCACATACGCACATACGCACGCACAGACACACAGACACATGCTCGCATGCCCTGAGTCTCCGGCCACCAAGTATAGCTTTAGCCGCCGCCTGAGATCTTTTGAATGTGTCCAGGATGCCAAGTTATAGTGTATCCACCAGCACCTCACGAACGAGGCCGTCTCGTGCCAATTTCGGCACATCTAGCCTCAGACGCTCGGGCATGGATCACACGGGTCCCGTCTACTGTCAAGGGCAGTCAATGCAGCTGTGTACAATCATCGAATACGCTACAAACCTAGGCGTTGCAATAGACATCCCCAGCCCAGCCCAGGTACCAAGTATGCGGTGGCCGGTTTCGGTTACATCACGAATGCGTACGGACCTCCGGCCGAGTTCTCGCCGATGACGACAACTACGTTGATATCGACGGCACCAAGATACGATCTCCCCATGTCGGCTTCTGAACCCCTCAATCGCCCACGCAGGGCCAAGACCTCACGACGGATCTCAGTCCCTGTCTAGGGACGCTCTAGTGGCGTTGGTGAACAAAATGCGGAATCAGAAGTAAGGGGGGCCGTAATCCTCCAGAGTTGCTGTTCTCACCGCCTGGGAAGTCGACATATAGTTCCAGGGGGCCTAGAGACAACGAAAAACCGGCTCACAAAGGTCTACACCCAAAATAAACGCCATCGTGGCCAGCCCCGTCATGTTTGCCGGGTTACAATGGACATATACCTGCCATATGGGCGGGTGTGTCACGATGACACCCAGAGGAGGCAAATCCTCACGGCTGCCAACTTGTTATCCGCCTCCCGTGTCTGTCGCGCTCCAGTCGGGAGGTCCCATTAGGGAGGTCCGGCCCATTTGTCCCATCATAGCCTCTTGCGTCTCATCGAGAAGGGGCTCCCTCGAGGCTCCCACCAGACGGAAGCCAGGTAATATGCAGGAAGGTATATGAGGGATCCAGGCGTTCGTCATGTCATGAAACTGGCTAGTCTTCCATCGCCCTTATCACCATCAGATTCAGCCCCATCAAGACTTCGTCAGAATTGGAGAGAGCGGCTCGCCAGTCGCTTGTTGTCCTTCCGACTATTGTTTGTGTACAAACACTCCAGCTAAGAATATAACAAAACAGTTGGCCTATTCTAACAAATAAACATTGTATTCAACATGAATCATGATACAGAGTCTTCTTCTCGTGTGAAAAAAAAAAAGATGAGCTGTAGTATCCCACCTATCCACCAGTTAAGAGCTGCATCCGAGACCCGCTATCGTGCAGTGCAGCATAGCTTGAACTTCGACAGTCTAGCGCAACAGTCTGCCGCCCGCCGCTATTCATACAACCATACTAACGTACGGAGTACACACTCGTTATGTACATTTCTTTTCCCTCGTATGTCTAACCTTTTTTTTTTTTGAGCTCGTACCTCTGTCGTTGTGCAGTTGCAGCCCAGACCGTGCCCAAAGCTGGGCGAGGCCCAACCGGATGTCGTCTCGGTCGGTTCCTTCTGCGACATACATACACATACGAGTAAACATACGAGTTCGAAATACTATACACTATTACTACTCGTACATGATTCACCCACACATCCTGCTCGTACATACGGATCCGGGCGGGTACGCAGAGCCAGCATGTTGCAGCGGCAACTACTGCGCTGCACTGCACTGCAATGCTTCCTGCGGCGCCAACTCTCCTTCCCTCCTCTATGTCTCCATGTCTCCATGTCTCTCTGGAGTCTGGACAGACGTGGGGGGGGAAGGGGGGGTTTCTCATCATCTCTCGCAGGGGAGACCCGGACAATAGGGCATGATGGGTGCAGTTGGGCATGAATTCATTGTTACCGAGTACTTTGTATTATTCTCCGTCTCTCCCGCAGAGATCACCAGGATCCTTTCACTCTTTGCCAGGGACAATGATGGTGTCCACCTGACCCGGCTGGCTGGGCGGGGGACCAATTTTCTGGCGAGGCATCCTGTCAATCAGCGATGACCAGCTCAGACGTACATGTTGTGTACGCACAGTCGCACATCCGCTGTGGTCTGCACATATATTGATGCACTGCCTGCCTACTCTGGACATGATGATACAACGTGAGCGAGTATTACTCGTACAAGTATCTGAGTTACGTAGTAGTATTGATATTACTTAGTAGTTAGCAGTGTGTACTCATAGGTACAGTTCGTAGTACGAGTAGGCAGCTCAAATAAAACTAACAACATGCCTCTCCCGCGTCAGCCAAGTGGGACTGAACTGCCCAAGTGGGCTGGGTCAAGCTGGGTCAAGCCCGGCGGAGGAGGGGTGTGTCTTGTGGTGGTACTCCGGGGGGGGGGATAGAATATAAAGCCTGAAAAATAGGAGAAATAATAAATGTATCTCTTGAGTCTCTTGTTTGTTTCAGCAGTGTTGTTGTTTTGAATCGTTGGCGTGGAGTAGACGTCATCGGACTGGGTTTACTACTACTAAGTACTTACAGTACGCGGGGTGTCCTTAACTCTCAAACTGAGTCTTTCACTTCATATGCTCTTTGCATGATGAGATTCATACAACATGGATATGGCTGGGAACACATGCTTGATAGGGCGTTGATAGCAGAGTAGTAGATGGATCAGAAGACATATTCAAGATTGCAGAGATCTGAGCAGAGCAAGCGAGGGCAAGCGCCCGCCGCCCAAAGCCCCACCTTTGCACACACCATACACACACAGAGAGAGCACATGTTATGTTTGTCGCCTCATCTCTTGCTGCCTCACTCACTCACACACTACATCTCACTCACCTCACACGCACACACACCATCTCACAACACGCAGCAACAGCGCTCACATCCACACCATCTCGCGCATCTGCACGATCCCATAGAACCCCCCCCTCTAATCTGCCTGCCTACCTGTACACATCGGTGCATGGGTACATGAGCGTTTGCCGTTTGCTCCCCTTCTTCTGGCGAATCGCCTCTCCCGATATATCTGCACTGGCGGACTCCCCCACACACATATACACACACTCGCACACACGCCTCACACACGCCTCACACATTGCAATCGTGGTGCAGCATCGTCATCATGGAGCCTAACGGCATCATCACCCTCGATAACCTCGCCGACACTCTGCGTCCCTGGAGCCCAGACGATGAGAGCCACGTCTATGCCGTTGTCGACATGGGAAGGTGTGTAGGCCCCTAACAAACAATCGCACAGTCCAGCACAGCAATACATCTCATACAGAAAAGAAAGGAAAAGGAATTAAGGAGAGAAGACGGAAAGACTTGCATGAGATCCGGCCCAATCATTCCTCGATATACACGTATTCATGCATCGCCATTTGCTAACCGCGTGAGCAAACAGCAACGGCATCCGCTTCTCCATCACGTCCCTGGCCCCGCCGCGCACCCGTCTCCTGACGCCCATCTACTCGGCTCGAGCGGGAATATCTCTATTCGATGCGTTGAGGCCGGCGGCAGCAGCAGATCACAAGGATCAAGGGGGTGACAACAACCATCAAGGTGGTACTGCTGCTGCCGGTGCTACTGCTTCTGACCTCGTATTCCCCCCCGAGACGATCCAGTCCGTGGCCCGCACCCTCGCGCAATTCACCCGCATCGCGCAGCTGCACCGCGTGCCCGCGGCCAACACGCTCGTGCTCGCCACCGAGGCCATGCGCCGCGCCTCCAACGCGCGCGACATGCTCGACGCCATCTCGGCCGCGACGGGGGGGCTGCGCGTCCACGTCCTCGCGCCACCTGTCGAGACCCTATTCGGCGCCGTCATGGGCTCCCGCGCCGGCCTGCCCCCCCGCGACGTCCGCCGCGGCGCCCTCTTCCTCGACCTCGGCGGCGGCAGCGTGCAGATGACGTGGGTCGACGCCGCTGCAGACCAGTACGAGCTCCACGCCGCGCGCGCGGGCGTCAGCATGCCCTACGGTGCTGCCAGGCTCACGCGCATATTGGGCGGTAGCGGCAGCAGCCAGCCCAAGTCTCCTTCCTCCAGGGGCCCTCCTACCTCTTCCCCTTCCCCTGCTTCTTCCTCCGTTCCCACTTCCAAGGGTGGTGCCCCTTCCTCCTCCTCTCCTGACCCCGACTTTGTCACCGCCGAGCTCGACAACCTCAACTCCCTCTTCCGCTCAGCATATGACCAGCTCTGCCAGACTTTCCCAAAGCTCGGCGCCATCCGCGAAGCCTATGAATCAGGAGGCGACACAACAGGCCAAGATGGCCAGGTGGATGTCTACATGTGCGGCGGCGGCTTCCGCGGCTACGGCAGCCTCCTGATGCACGCCGAGACCGCGAGGACCGCGAGGACTGCTCGCACAAACGCAAACGCATACCCCATGCCCTCGGTGGGCACCTACACCGTCGACGGTTCCTCGTTCAAGCGAGTCGACGACCTTGTCCAACTCAGCGCCGCTGCTGCCGTCGACAACGTCCCCATCTTTGGCATGTCGCGCCGCCGCCGCTCCCAGCTCGACGCCATCGCCGCCGTCGTCCGCGCCTTTGTTGCCACTGTGCCCAACATCCGCCGCGTCACCTTTTGCAAGGGCTCCAACCGCGACGGCGTCCTCATGATGAAGCTGCCCCTCGCCATGCGCGAGAGCGACCCCGTCGAGGCCCTGGCCTTGGCTGACTTTGCCTCCGACGGGCCCTCATCCGATGGGAGCGGGAAGAAGCTTGCTGATGCCGTCCTCGACACGCTCGAGCAAGCTGTGCCTAGTACTGGCGCCGCCGCCGCCGGCACCATGTTACAGAAGAGCGCCAGAGATGCACCAACAATCCTCTCCCTCAGTAGAGGGCTGGGATACCTTTTTGCGCACGACCTGTGGAGCACAAGGGGGGGCACTGGTCCCGGCCTCGAGTCTTCAGTCAACACCTCCTGCGCACTGCACACCTGCGTGGCCCGCGACCCAGACGCCCCGGGACTGACACACCTCGCCCGTGCCGCATTGGGTGTCGCTTCGGCTGCGAGGTGGGGGTTTGACGTGGCGCCCTCGGACCAGGGTCTGGCCGCCGGACTAGAGGCCGTGCTAGACCGGCACCACCCCCATGCCGTCTTTTGGGCAAAGTATCTTGGTGCTGTGGCCGGTATTATCACAAGCTTGGTCCCTGTACGGCCCGATGACATTGACTCGTTTAGGAAGTCTATACGGTATGCAACCTTATTCTGTTTCTGTTTCTGTTTCTTTTACATTTCCCTTCGGGAGCCGTGCTTGGGCCCTCCTCGCTTCGCTCACACATTCCGGTTGGTAATATTGGTCCGTCATTAACATTATGCAGCCTCCAAATCAGCATCCAGCCTAAATCCGGCAAGAAAGATCGTCTCCACCTCTCGGTCCTCGCCTCTCCCTCCATCCTTTCCCTCCACGACGAGGACGCTCTCAAAGATATGGCCAACTCGATCAAATCCACGCTTAAGACGGGGGTGGAGAAGCCCCCTTTCAAAGTCTTTAGCGAGATACGCCCACTCGAGTCGTAACTTCCCTCATATCTTCTCTATTCTTCATCCACCCAGATACCACTTCACCCATTCACACCTCTTTGACTTAACCTACTCCTTATTTGACTTTCATTCATTCATTACTTATATCATTTATATCATTTCCATTTCCATTTCCATTTCCATTTCCATTGACCCATGACATGATGTCACAAACTTCGTCTGCAGAAAACAGAACTTTTGCAAGGAAAAAAAAGAGCCGCCAAAGAAAGACACCAGCCAAAGAGATACACGCACGCACACACAGGGCGAAGCCGCCAAAGAAAGAGACGAAGAAAAGACTTCAAACTAGTCATCGCAGTCATCATCATCATCATCATGTCCACCCTTAGACCTGCTCGTCTTTGTCGCCCTCTTCCTCGCATTCAACTTCTTGAGCTCATGGTTGACCACAAAGACGCACAGCATTTGATCGACTTCATTGTCAGAAGACTGAATGGTTTGCACTGGGATATTGTTAGAATGTTATACCCGAGGAGAAGGAGTGGGGAAGAAAAAGAGTGAGGGCTTACAAAACTTCTTCCGACAGTCTGCCATGGCCTTGCCCGTGTTTTCAATAGCCTTGCTTCGAAGACACTTCGCATATTTGGGCGTCTTGAGCCAATCAACCGACACCTCGACGCTCTTCTTCATCCGGAAGAGGTAGTGGTATAGGAGTGTCAGCTGCGGGAAGAAGCTTTCCAGAAAAAACCTGCATCGAGCTTGGGCTATAATCCGGACTGGTCAGCAAACGCGTCTTTGCCCTTGTCGTCTTCACGCACGCACCCCGGCACTCAGGCCTCCTCCGCCTGGGACACGAAGAATGGGGAAATGAACATGGTACATACCCTTTGGATCACCCGCCGAGCTGGCCGCCACGACAAGGCTCCCCGCTGCGACAGTCACCTCACGGTAGATGAGAATCAGCTGCCACATTGCTGCCCACAGGGCAAGCTTGTCGTCAGGCTTAGGCGCTTGCGCCGGCGTGGTCATGACGACGAGGTCCCTCATGACGTCTCGCTCGAGGGAATAGATCCCCCGCAGGACAATGACCCTCAGCTGGGTCTGCACCGAGATGGGCAGGCTGGCCACCTTGCCCGTCGGGTCCCTGCACCAGAAGGCCGGAGTCTTCCAGATGCGGAAGAAGCACGCCATCTGATGGATCTTTTGGACTAGGTCGTGCTGAGGTGGGACAAAGTGTCTTGTCAGTACACTGCATGCAACAACAAGAGCAACACCGCGAGCTGATCAGGGATTTCCACGGGGGTGCTTACCTTGGGCAGGCCGCTTCCCTCACGCGAGTAGGCTGTGAGAAACTTTTGCAGAAGGTGAGGGAACTCGGACCCATTCTCAAACTGAACCTGGTTCTCGACCCATTGCTGGAGCATCTCGTGCCTGGGGGGGCAGTCGCTGCTGAAGGCAATCTTCTCGAGCTGGCTCTCCTCGTCCTCGTCCTTCCACCGGTACGGCTGGACATGGGCGCTCAGAAAGGGCGAGTCGCCGCCCGGCGAGAAGAAAATGGAGATGGGCTTTGGCTTCCCCGTGAAGACACGCGGTTTTGGTTTTGTCTGGGGACCTGGGATAAAGGCTGCCTCCTTGACACGGTTCCTCGACCAGAACTCTGATCACGTGCTGTGTCAGCAATCATGTGTAACCGTCACACAGGGAGGACACCAGTGGTCCAACAGAGGTCTCGACTTACCGGCACCGTTGCTGAAGGCTGGCAGCAGCTCTTGAAGACTCTTCCGGCCGCAGGCTAGGTGGGAGTGGTCCGGGAATTCCCTGCTGCACGTGGGACAGACGCCACTCTCATGGCACTACACACAAGGGTCTCAGAAACCTTTTTTCTCCTCAATTCTTATTATGGAAGTGCAGGGGTGACGAGGGGACGGGTCAGGTCGGCAGGGCAGGGGAGGGGGAGAGCAGGGTTGTGAAAGGTGGGCAGGGGAGGACAGGGGGGTTGGTTGAGTAGCGTCCCGCGCTACAACCTTGTCTTACCCGTGTCTTGGTGATCCTGCACGGCAAGCATGCCCCTCTCTTGCGCACGTCGGCCGTCTGGTCCGGATTCTCTAGCTGCCTGGGACGCTTGCCAGTGGTTGGGCCGGTCACATTGTCCCTGGGGTTGGTTCCCGGACGGCGGATGGGGGGTGGCTTGGCGCCACCGGTGTCATGGTGTGTGATACGGTGCTGGGTGGCCGGCGAGGAGCCGGACGAGTATGTCTGAGGGTAGGTCCACTGGTCGTCATGGTCTCTTATTTCCTGGAGACTGGCAGCGGACGATGGGTTGTACGACTCGATGGGCTGCTCCGGAAGCAGTGGCCCTGAGTGGTCAGACGGGGAGGTGCTGCCCTCGCCCTGGATGAGGTCGGGTGGGGAAGGGTGGCCCGAGTACTCGGGGGATGAGGTGGTGCCTGAGTCGTCACCGGAACCAAACGAGCTGCCCATGTTGAAGTATCGGTCAGGGCCAACATGAAGGCTGTCAATGAGCGGGCGGATGTCAGTGATGAGCTTGTCCAGGTGCTGCGGGGTGGCCCGGTGGGCCTGCTTGTCCCAGGGTTCCGCGTCAAAGAGGCTGTTGTCCCGGGGTTCCGTGTCCTCGAGGTAACGGCTCCAGTCAAAGATACTATGAAACAGCTGGTCCTCCTGGTCCGGGGATGGGGGGTCACTGGGTATTTCTTGGCCGATTTGGGACAAGTTCCTGGTGGGATCCATGTTGATATCCGTGTAAGCCACGGGGATCTTGATCTGGTGGAACCTTTTTTACTGCCTGCCGCAGGAGGAAAGATGCCTGCAGCGTCACGTTTAAAGACTCAACGATAAGGTGACGATGCCCAACGACTCCGAGACCTTTGTTCAAAGACGCAAGACTTGTCTGGATCAAAGACGCGACCTCAATGCTCGAGAGATATAATTTGGCGTCCCCCGGGGATTTTGGCGTGGCCCTCGACTTACACCGGCCCCCAGATGCGCATTTTCGATGAAGGAAGGGGTCTTGATTGGTGCGTTGCGCTAACCGCCCCATAGTAACCGACCAATCAATCCACCATGGTTCACCGATTTTGACATTTGAGTGGAAATTGACTGCGCACCAAGGCAGTCAGGTGACCTTGGTCCATGGCCGCAATCCCAGGAAATTGAGATGAGGACTTGCTGCGATTGCCGGACCCCGAGGGAGGGGCGACGGGTGCAAGGCCCGCGAGAGGCGTCAATGTGCGCGCGCAAACCGCGGCCTTGATGGCTTCGTCTGTGCGGTTGAGCGACCCGTGGTGGGGGTACTCGTCGGAGCGCTCCGAACCGCGGGCGGGCCCCCCGGTCCTGTACTTAAAGTTGTTGCTCTCCTCGGTCAATATCTCGCCGTGACTCGGGGCCGGGACGTTGAACTACTCGTACTCAAACCGGGTGCCGGAGGACGAGTACGGATTACGGAGCATTGGCTTTTCTTTGAGAGGCTTTGCGGGCCAACCTTGTAGGCTCCTTGTTGTGCGCGCCAATGCCAAGTGTAGCCCCGGTTCACTGGCCGAGAATGGCGGGTCTGCTTGACCGAGGTGGAAGGAAGCTCCCCGGTGCGATATCGACAGATGACAGCCGGATGAGCCTATTGCCGTGGCCGCGACCGAGTGGCTCGCACGTCTTGTCGATTCCCCCAACATGGTGTGAAACAAGGCCCATGGAGTCGGCAGATACCGACAGGGATGGTGACGACACCGCGATAAGCCCCGATTCCCTTCCGAAGCCCGGTCTCGGGGACGTGGGCGTGCTTGTTTGGCGCGTGGCGAGAACCCCGGGCAGAAAGACACGTACAGGTATGGACTGTCAATTCTGCAGTAGGCGAGTATGGGAGGCCAGAAAAAAGCTAGCGATCGAGGATCTCTGTCTAGCCAAATGTCGAATGCAACACTCCCGCCTCATTGAGTTCTCTCGGCCCCCGAGCACGAGGCGCAATTGTCTCTGGATGGTCCATGGGAGAGGCGCAGGCTCGCCATCCAGAGCCACACACAAACTGCAGACCAGGACGGACCTTGTTCAAGCAATTGAGCGGGCGAAGCACGGTGGCTTCAACTATTACGCGGTAACCGTGTGGTCCGGGTGGCGAGTCAGTGCACCATACGAGCTTTGCTCCCATGGAGGTCCAAGTGGCCAGCCACGGGGGCAAATGACGACCAGACAGCGCAAGTACGCTACACTTGAGCACTCGAGCCCATGAGCAAGTTTTTTGGATTTGGATTCTCGGTATTGCCATTGTTGACCCCTTTGCCAAGTTGCCGCAGGGCATACCAACATGCGCCCAGGAGGTCTGGAAGAAAGTTGGTGTGTCGATATCATGGAGCGCGAGAAGTGCCAACTGGGCAGATGCAACGAAGACCAGCCCACGGCATGTCCACTGTTGAAAATTGCATCCATGCGAGTCATATCCTGGGGACAATGCACCTGCAGCCGACCCGTTTGGTGGGTGCTGCTGCATGGCTTACCCTGGCTACAGTCGGCATGGCAAGGACCCCGAGGGTCTCATGCATGATGAAATCATGATGCTCGAAGCCAATTTTTGGGGGGGTTGCGGATCCTCAGAGGGTCTTGCGTAGTATGAAGCTGTGCCTCCCTTGCATCTTTTGATGCTGGCAAAGCACCTCTGGTCGGTCAATTCATACTGCTTCTTGGAGGCCTAGCTGGGCGAGAACACTGGTGATGGAACGGCGGGCAAGGCCGGCTGACCGACGCTCAAACAGGGCAGCCTACCCTTGAGGGCTTCTCACGATGCTCTTGATAAAAAGCATGGCAGCGCACACTGATGCGTTCCATCAAGCTGGTTTGGCGGTGGGGGGAATTACCAGCATAAAAAAAAAAGATCCCAAGTCCCCAACGCGCACGATTGGCATCTGATATGGCCAGCCAATGGGAACACACAATGGAAAGAGCTCTGGGGGAGGACGATTTAGGAAAGAAGGGCTGCATGAAGAGACGGTCACATGACTGGACATCTATCCCGTCAGTGTGGTTCACCTCCATGATACCGGTGATAAGATAACCTGTAGCATATTATTTCGTACTAGATACTAGATAATGGATATTTCCGATTTCCGATTTCAATCCAGCAGACAGACATGATTGATAACCGAAAAACTTAAAAGTCACTATGACGCTTATGTATGTATCAGATGTACGCTGTGTGGCCTGTACCTGAGCCAAAGTGCCGGAAACCCTCCAACCCCTGCAATCGAACAATGGGCAGACTATCGTAGATTTTCAGCAGGTGAAACTCATTACGCAGTATAAATCCGTAGTGACGAGTAATAGTCCAGAGTTCAGCACTCTTCAATGTTTCATTGTCTCTCTTGTGCTCTCCATAGCGCCAACTTTGGAATGCAACGGCCGTCACGCGCCGCATCAAGGTGAGATTGAGTTGGCCACTACGCGTTGCCGGGGTATTTTTGGGTGCAATGGTAGGCTAGTGTGAGGTCATGGACATTGATGCAATACTCGTAATGCTAGAGCTGATGATCACGAGTGCGGTGACGCTAGAGCTGGATGAAGGATGCAAGGTTTTTTTTAAAAAAGAAAAAGACGAAGAAATCTGTTCTCCGGGGCAACAAGAGCCCGTTGGCACTGTTGCTCTGTGCGACGTCGTAGCGCCATCTTGGCTTCAACTCTATGGATCTTTATGAATAGACGTTGTAATACGGAGGACGAGTATGGAGTACAGAGTAAGCGTGGTGGCATACAAGCGCGCGCAAGTAAAGGATCTGGGCGTTTCTGTGCACCGCGCATTGGTTCGCCTAAGTCGGCGTGCATACGTTGGGCAGACTTTACAGTTGCACAAGGCAGTCTCGACCCTCAACTCTTTACTGTCGTACTTTTCGTCTGTTGGACAGGTTCTGTTGGACAGAACAAGAAAAGGTAGAAGAGTGAGGGGAAGAAAGAGGAGGAAGAGCAAAAACGCCCAACGGGCTCTAATATTGAATACTAGGCAAGACTTATGCTGTACTCCGGAGTCCGCACACATACCCGACATTCCGAGCATCCGCACCGCAATTGCCAATATCCGGGGTCAGCCGTCAGCGCACGGAGGAATACTGACTCCTGGATATTACTACGGAATACAGGTAGTCGCGGCAGCCCCGGGATCCCACGCGGGTATTGAGTATCGTTACTATACAGAGTACGAGTATTGGCAATGTCTTGGGCCGTCGTTGCCGTGGTATGCAAAGGGCAATGATGAAATACGGGGTAATACCCGTAGGCACTGCCACGACACGGTGAATACTCGGTGTTGTATGTGCAGGGTAGGTCGTGTTCAATTGCGATCCTCTGGACATGCTTTGCGAAGAACGGAATATTATTACGGGTAGGTAGTCAGCACCAGGGACGCAGGGACGGGACATGACGGTGATGGCGCTGTAATATTTTTGCTGATGGGCAAGGAAGATTGATGACTGTGTTTGTATTTACGGAGTAACACTTACGCTTGCTTACTCGCAAGTGGGAACTCGTAAGGAGAACAGATCCAAGGGGTCCAGGGGAAGGCTACTCGTAAGCGGGCAAGCGGGATATTACTTGGGTCCGTGGAGGCACAGTGTGCGGCAACGGAGACTACGAGTAACGGGAGGACCGGGTCTGGGGAAATTAAGAGAGCAAAGAACTGGACAAGTTGTACGGAGTACGGAGTACCTGTACTGGTAGCGGTAGCTGTACGGAGTATGGTAGTTGTAAGTACGGAGTAATACTGGTAGTCTCATCATCTCATGTAATAGCGTCTGGTCATAGTTGCAAATAACTCCGTATTCGAGAGCGGAAACAACAGGGCAACAAGGTGGCCCTGCAAGGGATGCGCAGATCTGCCGCCATAAAGGGCCGGAAAGGGGACACGAAGAGATGGGGGGAAGCTTGGTTGCTTGGGAGCCTGGCAACATGCAAGTTGCCAAGTTGCCAAGGTTGCGCTGCGCGTACGCCGTACGGCAATGGACCATGCTGTCTAGTATGTACTTACCGGCAGGCCCTTGGCAACACAGAATACTAGGTAACTCGTAGAGTGGTATTGACGGTACTTGTAATTACTCCCGCGTACTGCCAAGTATTGAGAACCATGAAACCATGAGCCAGTCCCTGCCATGTGCAGACATGTGCTCAATGTTGGCATTAAATTGCGCGCTGTCGTGCTAATGCTCGGTTCTCTGCACGTGGGCACGGCACGCGCAGCGAAGAGGTAAATCATTGCCCGGATCATGGCCAACGCCAACGCCAGTCTGCCTCGAAAAGACTCTAGGAAGCTCCTAGAGCCAGCCACCCTTGGCATCTCCATATGGCGACACGTACTCATATTGTCACACTATTACTCCGTAGTCCAACTCCTCTACTAGTATGTATCTAGTATCAAATATATCTACTCCGTAAGCAACGCCTCGCCACGGAGGAATAATAGTTTGCAGGTGCATGTGACAAGGTCGTACGTACTCGTACAGTTGTCTACGAGTATCGTATAGGTACCCCATACAGAGGATTACGAAACCACAGGACCGCCAACGCAGCCAAACAGCGTATTAATGGAGCAATTGCTGAGCAACTGGGTTATTTATAGCTCTCTGCTCTGCTGTGCTACGCTGTACGAATAGTCGTACATATGCGGTCCAAAGTCCATACGCAGCCTGGATGATGCATCACGGTACGAGGACTACTGTTACCTTTATCCAGTATTACTCCGTAGTCCGTACTTTTAGTATTACAGGTCCGTACTGGAAGCAGTCACAATATACTGCATCGTATTATAAGTAGCAGCGTACTCCTTACAGCGCAAAGTACAATTTGAAGGTAGCCGCCGAAAATTTTCAATGCAGCCCAACACCTGGACCTATACGTGTATTATACTCTCCAACACAACTATTCCATCCGTCCCTCCTCCCACTTGCCTCATCCCTAGGAACTTCCAGAGGCTTCCGCCTATGTTATTAGCTGTTATTATTGCGTCCAGAACTCATGGAATGGGCTGTGCTGTGGATCGGTGGATCGTCCAAGTACTCGTACAAGTACCTCCAAAATCGTCCCTGTCTAGTGACGTGGGTCCGTCTTTCCCGCTTTGGTCTAGTGGAGTGAGTATTCCTTGCTGTGGTCTGGTTGTCTGGGTGTCTGGCCTGAGAGAAGGCAAAATCTGCTGCACAATTGCATAAATATTCAAGTGTATGAGTACAATGTACGAGTATGACAGAGTAAAGTAATGATACATTGAATGTACGTACCTGGCCATATGCACGAATATGCGTGTGAGAGGCAGAGGCAGAGGCAAGATGCAGGCAAGAGGCAAAAATAGGCCAGCGAGGCCAAGCAAAGGAAAGGGCAAGTCAAGGGGTGGTTACGCAATATTCCAGACGGCAGGCAGGGAGAGGAAAAAGGGCTGCTCCTTCCTCTAGTCCCGTTGCTAACCAGACTCACCACCGGCATCCCATCACCACGTCCCTTTGTCCCTTTTGTCTGCTTCATCCACATCTTCAGCGCCGTCATTTTCATCTTCTTCATCTCTTTCTCTCTCTCCTCTTGGTGTCCCCTCATCTGCAAGTGTTTGTACCCGCAAAAGGGGGAAACAGAGGGTCAAGCAGAAAAAAAAAGGATCAAGACGAAGGAAAAAAACGGGGGCCCAGACTTTTTTCTCCCTCTCCACACAGTCGGCCCAGAGGGCCCCAACGTCATCGCCTCTTGGGATCCACCTGATCGTGCCGCCGTCTCAGACAAATCCCAGGGGCCTCCTCTCCCTCTCTGCACTGAGCACAGGAATAATCCTCGTCCTCATACTCCGTACAGGTATTATTACTTCCGCTGGACTGTACGAGTACGAACACTACGAAGCACTACGAGGCACTACTGCTAGTACAGGCAGTATCACGAGAATCACGAGTATTGCCAAGTACGAGTTACGCATACTCTCTGCTCCGTCCTACTCCGTACCATCCCTCCGGCAGTCTGCATCTCCGTCCCTTCTACGAGTACGACAAAGTAGTCACTGGTCCGTCGGTACACGTACACGAAGCCTCGTATGAGTGACCGTGCTGCACCGCCTCTTGGACACTGTACTCTGTACCCTGACCTTGGCTACTTGCCTCCTTCTCGGTACGTAATTCGCCCATGGACACACAATGTCTGACCTGAAGACGTGACTGACCTCAAACCTCACCGTGGCCCGTCCTGTGTCTCTAGCCTTTACGTACGCATTCACGCGCATTTACGTACGAGCACCACGTACGCGTCTGGCCGCAGCAGCAAGCCCTCTTGCCCATCCTCCGTACCCTCCGTACGAGTACAGGTACGCTACTCTCCGTACTCGGTACCGACTGAACCTCAACCGAGCCACGAAACCGCGAAACCCACGACCTGCCGTCGCGCATTGACACCCACACTCACTCTGCCGTTATAGCGACCCCGTCCGCACCACCACCCCCCACCCGGTCTCATCGCTTTCTCCTTAGTCCGGGTTTCCCAGATTGCTATTGCAGACAAAAACCTTGCTGGCTTTATTCTCCTCCTATCCTGATACTGTCCTACTCTACTCTGTCAACTCTCCTCCACACGGGTTATAGAGCAAGGGTACGGGTTACGGATAGTAGTAATATCGCTTCTTGCTACCTACCGTCTTGCTCTTGATTCTCGGGACATCCTGGACAGAGGTTGAATTAGACCGGACGCTCTTCGTCGTGTTGCTTGCCCAACATGACTTCGAGTAAGTCCTCTCGGTTTTCTACTCTGCCCTCTTCCTTTTCTTTGTCCTCCTTTCGATCCTCCTCTCCCTCGTCCGACGACGACGACTCCAAGCGCAGCCATGCCGACTCCTCCGGCCGCCGCCCCAGGTCGAAGCTTCGCCGGGACAAGTCGAGCCTCGGACGCATCGCCATGCTCAATCAGGGTCACATTGTTCCTATAGAGACCTTGGACGAGAAGAAGCGTCCCGTCGTCGACCGCGACCTGCCCCCTGTCCCTCCTCTTCCTTCTTCTACTCCTTCTCCTCCTCCTACCCACAACATCCAGTCTCGCAAACCTCGCGCCTGGGGCAACCGCGTCTCTACCTTCCTTCCCTCGCTCATCACAAGGGATCCAGACCACCATCACATAGGCTCAGCCCACGGGGGCCCTGCCTCAGCGCCCCTGCCGCCCGACACGGCCCCTCCGCTACCCCCGCCTTACCGATATAGCGACTCCAACGACGTCTCGCCAGTCGCCTCCACGCCCACAATCCTCGCCCGTCCGCCATCCGCCGACTCGGGTTCTTCCACCGACCATCCCGTCCTCACATCTTCCTTCTCCTCGCGCTTCTCCAACCCGCCTCCTCCGCCTGCAGGAAGTCCGCCACCGCCACCCACCCAGCAGCAGCCGCAGCAGTCGCCCAAGACGAAGCCTGCGACCCTCACGAAGAATCATGATACCCCCGCTGTTACCTCCCTCCCTCAGAGGGACTCGGGCTCTACATTCGCCTCGACCACGGCAGGCAGCGCCAGAGACGACACCCCCAGGAACAAGCTGCAGAAGGAGAATCGGGACCCGCAAGTCCGCGCCGCCTCCGACTCGCAGCCGTCTTCACCCGCCGTCGCAGCTGCTGACCAGGGAGCCCGCCGGGGCTCGGGACAGATGCCGCTGTCGCCTCTCGAGCCGAGATCCGGCAACAGGGTCTCTTCTATGCCCCTGAACCCGCCCAAGATTGTCACTTCGCCCTCCGAGGGCATCGGCCTCAGTCCCTCGCGTGGTCGCCTCCGCCGCAGCTTCATGCCCGGAGCCAGGTCCAGGTCTGCCTCTGGCGACATCAGCCCCTCTGCTAACAAGAAGACCGCCTGGGTCGTGACCGACGGCTCGCAAGCCGAGTACAACCCGTCGTTCCTCAAGAATGGTGAAAAGGTTAGTCTGATGGTAGCTATGAGCCACGTGGTGGTACATTAGGTCTGGGTGTGCTGACAAGCTTCCAACAATAGGTTCCCGAACTGTGGAACGAGAGTGGCAATGTTCTCGTCTACCTGTACCCCAGGGGCAGCGGATGTGGCCCGTCGTTCAAGGTCATGGAGTTTACCGTCAACTCTTCGTACATCTTCAATGCCCTGATCCAGGGCAACGAGTCCTCGCCCATCGACGGGGGCCGCACCACCAGCTTCAGCGACCGCAGCCTAAGCGTGGACGAAGGGCGGTCTCAGACGATGTCACCCACCCTGTCTGAGGGATCCAACGACATGAAGCTCTACCTCCCCATCGCCCCTCCCTCCGCCGAGGCTGGCCAGCTGTCGGCCCCCGGGCAGACGACGGATGCCGACCTTGAGCGCCTCATTTCCATCCGCAACATGTTTGCCTTCTTGACGGGCCAGCCCCTCGTGGCCACACAGGCCCGCCCCACCACATTCCAGGCATTCCTCCAGATCGCCAAACTCCTCGAGGAGTTTGGTTTCACCAGCGACGACGGCACCACCTTTGGCCCCGCTGTCGACCTCAGCTTCGACTTCTACATTGAGCAGCTAGGTCTGGCTGACTGCCGTCACAGCCGCGAGAAGACGATCGAGGCTCTCGTGCTGGGTGAGCGCATGCGGAGTGTGGACCTGTACAACGAGGCCTTCGCCCACGCGGCCGGAAAGTACACGGCCATCATGCACCTCAAGCTGCCGCTCTTTAACCAGGTTTACGCGCAGACGCGGCAGCAGCTCGAGAGGGCCCACCTGGACCTGGTCAACCGCCAGCACACCGCGAACCAGAATCTCGAGCACTTCGAGTTCCCCGCTCTGTTTGCCGGTACGGCCAGCTCGTCGGATTCGGACCTCAAGTACGTGCGGTTCAAGCTGTGGAGGCACTCGTTTGCCAAGATGCGGTCGCTGGTGCTGAGCCACTACAAGACCGTGTTTGGCAGCTGGCCGCCCAAGGCGAGCAGCAGCAAGAACCCCTTTGCCGAGAGTGGGCTCAATAGGCTGGTGCTCAAGTCGCTATACGGTGACATGTGTGCCGTCTACGACCTGCTTGTAGACCGCCAGAACATGACGACGCGCACCATTGACGAGGCGCCGCCCATCTCCAAGAACCTGGCCAACCTATCTGTGTCGGTACTACGACGCATCCTATCCGAGTCGGACCGGTCCAAGCCGCCGGTGCTGCCGCCCATCCCCTACGACACGCCGAAGACACCGTCCATGTCGTCGGTGAATGCCAAGTACGGCACCATGACGGCCCGGGAGCAAATTAAGTTTGACAAGTCCGTCAAGGAGAAGGACATGATTACGATTCTCGAGAAGTCATACAACGAAGACACGAACCGTACGGCCAAGACGCCCTTCCTCGCCAAGTTCCGCGAGTTTGAGCTGCGCGAGGCCAAGGGCAAGCTGGCCCCCGACCTGGTCGACCAGCGCATGGGCTACTGGCTCTTCATCTACGTGGTGCTCCAGTCGCTGCCGACGCTCGTCATTGACGCTCCCGGGCTTAAGTTCACCGAAGGCACCGAGTACTTCCTGTGCGAGCCGCCCATGGGCAACCCGCCGTGGTGCGAAGACCAGCAGGTCAAGAAGATGTGGTACGAGGTGGCGGGTGGTGGCGGGCTTGTCGAGCTGTCGACGGACGCCATCCTCTTCAGCATAGAGGCCACATACCACCGCAGCCACTGCTGGCTGGCGGCCAAGAAGTGGGACGGCGGGCCGGACCTCGAGTTTGAGGACGAGCAGGCCAACCAGCTGCCGTACAACGACTCGGCTCTGGGCCCGCTGCAGCCGCCGCCGGCCCTGCAGGCCGACGACGACTTTGTCGGCGGGTCAGCCCCCTCGCGCGGCACATCTCCGACACCGACACTGACCCCGCCGCCGGGCTCTACGGGCTCACCGCCCGTGATGCTGCGGCCGCGCAACCTGTCTCCCGGGCCGGGAGCGGGCTCGCGCGCCAGCCGTATGAGCCACGCGTACCGGTCCAGCATGGCCATGGGCCTGGAGCCGGTGCCGATGGAGCCGCCCACGCTACCGTTTGGCAACAGCCACAACCGGAGCAGCTCGCTGGGTCCGCGGCCAGTGAGCAGCGTTCTCGGCGCGCGCAGCCGCTCCGTGGGCAACCTGGCCGCCCTGGGCCAGCGAGCCGCCAGCCCCGGCGTGCCCGGAGGCCGAACCGACTCGCCCACTGGACCCAACACTGGGGCCACGTTTGACGACATTCTCGGCGAGACGGACGCCAAGAAGAAGAAGAAGGCTGTGCAAAAGGAGAGGAAGAAGAGCTTCTTCTTTGGCTAGACACAAAAAGAGTTATAACCATGTCAGCGTTGCTTTTCATCTTATTCATATCACACACACACAACCCACACATCATTATCATCATCTAACTCCCCTCTACGATCATTTTCCTATTGTCAGATGGCATGGCAGGAGTTTTATATTTTGTTTCATGTCATTTTTCTTGCTCTTGTTCTCCACTGTTTTCCTTTCTCGTGTGATCTTTTCATCTTTTCATCTTTTCCTTGTTGTCCAGTCACCCTCGTTGATTGCTCTCACATGTCCTTTTCACAGTTGTCTGAATTTTAATTTTGAAGAGCGCGTCGGCAACGGGAGACGCAGAGAAAAAAAAAAAGAAGGGAAGCCGCAAAGCGAAGCGAAGCGAAGTGAAGCATAGCAAGCGACGCTGAGAAGAGCAATGCTGAGCAGAAAAGACGAAGAAGAAATAGTACTACGTGGACCTTATGTCGTATGATTAGTAGTAGCCTAATTGGATAGCATTAATTCGTTTGGTGCGCTCGATGGCCGTGGCGATGTGCATGAGTATAAGTGAAAGTGATGATGGTGATAGTGAGTAGGTAGTGATGGTGAGTGTGGTGGTGATGTGATGTGGTTTTGATATACTCGCTAATGCAATTGCAGTGGACGTACCGGGATCTAGTGAGAATCTGTACGGATGCGATGAGGAACCTGAAGTCGCCGGGGCTTAGTGTTTGTGTATGCACTTGCACTTGAGAACCTGCTTGGCCTTCGAGGTGGTCATGTTGTACGAGGACTTGCGCTTGATCTTTGAGGACTTGGTGCCCCTAGTACTCGACCCGTGGTTGATACTACTACTCTGTATGATAATATGTAGTGGATCAGGCACCGCATTTACATCATTGTACTTGGTGGACTTGATGGATGGGGGGATGAATTAGATGATTGACGACTTAGACTCGCATGAATTATATATTAGGTACATTGCATGTTCGTACCGTTGAACAGATTAAGTAGTAACATGGACCAAAACGCCGTCGCCATGAAAAAAAAAGGAACCAAAGAAAAAGGTAATAAGCAGGTAGCAGGGGAAGAGAGGTCCGGGACATGAAAAGAAAAGCATCCGGGGTTCAAGACTAGAAAGTAAAGTAACCCATCACTCAAACGCCAGAGCGGGAATGAACTGAAACATACGAAAAGCAACGATTGTGGGGGAATAGAACAGAGAAACAAAACAGGAAACAATGAGTCGGCCGAAGAAGGATAGCGGGGAAGACGTGGTTATACGTGTGGTGTGTGGTGTGGGCAAGATAAGACGCGTTGGTCACTGCAGCTGCACCTTGTTCCACCTGCCGCGCTCGGTGTGCCACCACCTCTCCTTCTCCTTCTTCTCCGCCATGAAGCCCTCGCGCCTATTCCAGGCGCCGCAGCAGGCCAGCCTGTCGAGCTCGTCGCGGTCAATGATGCCGCCATCGGCAGGACCCACGCCAAACGCCTCGCCGGCATCGCTGTTGTGGCAGAGCAGGTCGCGCAGGTCGACGGCACCGCCGCGCTCGTCGGCGGACCCGGGATCCGGCATGAGGACGTAGCTGATGGGGCTGCCGACGGTGCCGAGGAAGCCGCCTATGCCGAACTTGTCGACGACGCGACCCGCGGGGCCGTCACGGTCGGGGTCGTCGTGGTCGGTGACGGTGACGGAGAAGCGCGGCCTGGCGCGGGCCCTCTCAAGGCGGGTCTGAGCGGATAGGCGGGCGATGCGCAGGTCAGTGCAGGGCGGGCAGACGACGTCGGCACCGGAGGAAAAGAAGGAGGGCGAGTGAGGGGTGGTCGGGGTGGGCCGCGGGGAGGCCAGGCCGAAGAAGAAGCTAGTGCTACTGGGGGTGGGAGGCGTGTCGAGGGAGGAGGCGGACGAGTTGTTGGAGGACCCCCACGAGGAGGAGGCTGTGGTGAAGGATGGCGGCGGGGAGGGCTGCTGCCCGCGGCGGGGCATGTCGGAGGCGCAGAAGCGGTCGGTGGACAGGTCGATGCGCTCGAGGGGCCGGCACAAGTCCTGGAAGAGGGCGTCCGGGTCGTTGGGGGTGCGGAGAACGCGCAGGGCGGGAAAGCCACCGGCGGCGATGCTGCGGGCGAGGATGTCGTCGGCTACGTTGGCACAGTCGCGGTGGCTCGTGATGTCCCAGTGTATGGAGCGAAGCGTGGCCGAGGCCAGGTACGGCATCATCCACAGGGTGAAGGCGTCACCGCTGTCCCCCTCGGGCATCATGGGCGGAAAAGCCTGTGCCAGGGTCAGCGACCGCAGCGACCCTAGGTTGGATAGGATGCGGGCCAGGGCCGCCAGCGACGTCAGCGGGGCGTGCCGCAGGCTAAGCGTCCGCAGGTCTTGGCTTTGCGGGCGGGTCGCAAACGCCGAGAGGCCCCCCGACGTCACGCCCGGCATGCTGGCCAGCGACAGCGTCCGCAGCCCGCCCGGCAGGGACAGCAGCGTCGTGTCGTTGAAGGTAGCGGCGGGGAGGTTGCTCAGGTGTAGGTGCTCAAGCGAGGGAAGCATCGACAGTGTCTGTGCCAGCACCGTCTCGCTGCCCATGTGTCCGCCTCCGGCGTGACAGTGTATCGAAAGCTGGCGGAGGGACTTCCAGTTGCGGTGCAAGTCGACGAACGGGCTGCCCTCCTCGTCTGGTCCTTCCATGCTGCTGATGTTCTGCTGCTGCGTCTTTTGCGGTTGCTGATGTTGCTGATGTTGCTGATGCTGCTGCTTCTGCTTCTGTGCTGCCGACGGCTCAAGCACCCAGGTCATCTCGCGCAGCTGGCCTCGCGTCGACAGAGCGTGGAACATCTTGCTGAAGCGGTGGTCGTAGGCCGTCAGGGGGCCGGACACGGTCTCCAGACTCGGGCACGCCATTATGACGGTGGCGACGAGGTCCTCGTATTGCTCGAGCATTTTGGCTGTGACGCCCTTGGTACGGGCCTCGGGGCGTGGCACCTTGAGGGAGCGGACGAGGCACGCGATGGATGGGTCCGCGCGCAACGTCCGTCGTAGGAGCAGTAGGCGGCCGCCAAAGACGAGCTTGAACCGCTTCTTGTGTGTTGCTGAGTCGGGTCCTACTAGCTGGATGTCGCCATATCTATGCAGATGTGTTAGTACTAAAAAACACGCCCATGTGCCAAGATGTTCCCTCTACTTACAGTGCAGCGCGCGCAGCCTTGGACCACTTGCGCGAGGCGAGGCTGACGCTGCAGACGTCGCGCATCCAGCACGTCGCGCAGGTCCCTCCGGTCTTCTGGTCGAGGTGGAGACCTTTGAGGTTATCGAGTACGCAGTCGAGCACCCTGGCAGGTAGTCTGTCGAGGATGTGCTGGTCCTCCCCCTGCTGCTGCTGGGCGGCAGTGCCCCCGGGGGAGCGAGGCCCAAAGTCGACATTCTTCCACTGGCCGGACTCGAAGGACTCGAAGCTCGTCTTGCTGCCCCAGGACGAGGCGCGCTGTAGCTCAGAGCGGGCGCTCTCGCGCGACAGAGCGGACGAGGTCGAGCCATTGGACAGCTTGCGCGGCGAGTTGAGCGCGCAGGGCGGAGGTGTGCCCGGGACGCGGTTGTGGTGGGAGCTGCGGCGGCGGCGGCGGCCGTGTTCGCCGTGGGGGGACACGGGGCTGTCCATGCTGCCGTCGGCGCCGTCCTCCTGGATGGCGTACATGTTGTTCAGACCAGCGGTCTGGATGGGCGGGATGACGACTGTGCGAGCCATGGTTGCTGTTGTCGTCGACGACCCCTGGTGGGGCAGGGCCTCCTGGGTTATGTATGTGTGTTTATACTCGGTCCAGGTCGTACGTTCGGCAGGGAGGATTCGTCGTAGCGTGGAGTATTCACTCGGGTCAGCATCGATAGTCTGACGGCAAGGCAGACTGGGCTGTCAATGGCGGCGGGATGGTATGGGGATAGTATGGGAGAGTGAGTGTTCAGGAGGATGGCGGATGGAGGATTGATGGTGTTGTGGGAGTATTGGCGAAACAATGGGCACACAAACTACCCGCACCACATACACGCACACAGACACACACAAGCACACCCGTGTATTACTCCGTAACGAATTGAACAATACGAGCAAAGGCGGAGAGCACAAGGAGAAACGACACTAAGAAAGAGCCAAGTTGGATATGCCGACCATCATTTGGGAGGGGGGGCGGGAGGAGAGGCGAGGGGAGAGGAGGAGGAGAAGGAGCAAGGGCCGTTAGTTGCAACTCGGAAGCAACTCTCCAGTCAGAAATGACAGGAAGAAAGGGTAGAGCGGCCAGGGGACCCGGGCCAGAGTAATTTGCGAGTACTTGCAAGGTCGTACTGTACTCTGTGCTCCGTACGGCGTCAGGTCAGGGTCTATTATGAGTACTCTGTGCTCCGTACTCCGTATACGAGCAATATAGTTACGGAGTAGTTAGTAGTTAAGTAGGCAGTTAAGTACTAGTAGTTCTACCGAGTATTACGACTAAGTAATGCTTGTACTGTCCGCGGGCAATAACAGGGCAACAACAGGATGAGCAATAACGACAACGCCATCATGGCTACTCGGCACCCCGTCGAGGACCCCCCCGTCACCTCTTCAACCGACCAGGGTTGCAGGGGGCCCCCAACGCGCTGCCGAAAGGGGATTCGTACGGTCCCCACCCGTGGTTCTTCTCCAAACTGAGCGATCGGCACCGGCTACGGGCCTTTGGTGTGGAGCCAAGGAGTCAAGGAGCCTCCTGGTCAGTGGTGGTGGTGGCTCCGCGGGCCAACACGGGTTGAAGGAAGGGCAGACATCAATTCGACGGCTCTTACTTACAGAGTACTAGTAAGTACGAGTTCTACGAGTTACTCCGTATTACCTCTCTCTATAGCAGTCGTACGTCGTAGGTGGGACATTTTGTTTTGATGAAGAGAGAGGGAGAAAAAAAAAGGGTCTGGTCGGTGGTTACTGGTGTGGCACGGCGCCATCGCTGGGGGCTTTCCCACGAGGCTTGGCTCGATGTCCGTTGATGGTCTTGGCTTCATCTCAAAGGGGACTTGGCTTTGTCTTTTCCATCTTCTGTCATTGCGTCGGTTATCAATTGACTCGAGTTGACAGTTGACGACTACTTACCAGGTAGTTGAGGATTCTTACGTCGTGAGTACGGAGTACTACGGAGTACGGAGTAAAAAGGGAAGGATGGCATGGGATGCTGCTTCCTCTTCCTCGAGAGAGCCTCCTCCCTGTCACGCAGAAGGAGCTATGACCAGGACCCATCGACTAGGAAGTATTAATCGCACTACTTGGCTGTACTAGGATATCTATTACTCCGTACGGAGTACCTACCACTCCATAGTTTATGGAGTAGTGGCCCGTGGGACAATATGGGCATGGGATAGGGGTAAGTAATGGTAAGAAGTAATACAAGAGTACCCGTCCAAAAAGGCTTACGACGTTGTGAGGGTATTGCCAATGGCAATTGCCAATGAGGGCCACCGGTTGGGAGTACAACTTCGGGTACATCTTCGGGTACAACTGCGAGTAATACAGTGTGCTTGAGTGCGTGCTGGTCGCCAACATGGGATGACATGACGATCCACATGTGTTTTATCAATTTACGGACTGCCATGCATGCAACGCCATGGGATTCAATTTGCGGGGGGGCTGGCAATTGGTTGGCAACTGGCTTTGGCTGCTCGCTGGCAAATGGCTTTGGGCTGCCTGCCACGGGGCCTACCAATGCCAACCTGCCACCTGCTCAAAAGGCCAACGACAACGTCGCATGCTGTATTAGGTAACTGGCAAGTCATCTTCAATCCTGTGTGATCCTGGCATGGTTCCTTATGCACGACAAGTTGAGTATTATTCGGCAGTACGATACTATAATACTCGTAGGTGTAAATTGTACGGAGTAATACGAGAGAGAGCCAGTCAACCAGTCAACTCGCTTCGGCAGAGCGGGTGATGGGGGTCGTGTGCAGGCCCCCGGGCAGGAAGCCAATTCTGAACAGAGGGAAGGTACGGGTACAACGTCTACTACTCGAACATACCCGTACAGACAGTACAGATACTTGTGTACGGGATTAAAACAAGAGAGAGAGAGAGAGAGAGAGAGAGGGGGGGCCAGGACCAGGGAATAATAGGACTCAGGAGAGCCAGGAGGAGGCACATATTAAAATCTCGGTGCGCATATTAATACTAGCGGGAGCTGTATGCACAAAGGGTCACACGAGTGGTGAGGGCTGAATAGTATCAATTGTTGCGTCTCAGGTACACCGTACGAGTGCATACACACACAGGTACGAGTACTCGTACAGAGTACGGAGTACACACAGAGGAAAGGAGGCAACCATTGGAAACCATTGGAAGAGTAATCAATTGGATACTATGCGCAGTAAAACTCGTACGACCAAGTAATACTACTAGGTACGGAGTAGATGCAGTACATACATTCGACAAAAGAAGGCTAAAAAAAGAATATAGAGCCCGTGGTGCAGACCTGACCTAGGACAAAAAAGACAAAAAAATCTCGAAACGCGGATTCGAACCGCGGACATCCAGATAATACACTTGCAGTTACAGTCTGGCGCCATAAACCAACTAGACGATTTCGAGTTATGCAGATAGTTTCTAGTACACTTTATAAAACCAGCCCAACCCCGCACATCACACACCCAGCACACCCAAACACCATCTCGCGGGGGAAAGAAAACACCGGAATCTCAGTGTGCAATCCCCTACCAAAAAGTCCGGTGTAATTTTTCCCCCACCTGACCATCCATGCCCGCCAACGGCAACCCGCGTACAAGTATCAGTGATCAGTAATCTTGCCTCTGGCTGCCCTGGTCCCGGCCGTCCACCACAACGTGATGCACCAAGCATTTCCATCTCTTGATATTCCGGTCGTATCTCATTTCATTCATACTGCTAGCTATACTCGTAAGTACTCTCTGTACTGTATGACATTCGGAATAAAAGACGCGGAAAATAAACCCACACTGACTGTTTGACTGCGTACTCGTAATGCTCCTCCATGGAAGTCTCCAACATGGGTCCCCGCCACGCATGTCTTACACGCCCGTCACCTCATCTCAACCCCTGCAAGTCCCGCCTGACCAGTGACAGCCCGAGTCGACTCATTGCCAGAGCATCCATCATCCCCTCCAGTCGTATTCATCACATCGTTCCAAGAAAAAAAGAAACATGAGAGAAGGGGGAAAAAAAGAAAGGACAATTCTGCACAGCCCTAACCCGCAAACCGCACTCTCCGTGCTGGACGCTGCGCCAGATCCAGATCTTGTTCCAGATCCCGATCCAGATCCGGTGCTTCCTGATTCTGACTCGGAGACGTCATCCCCGGACCGCCACCTAGCCATGTCCTCTTCTTGACGGCGGCGGCGGTGCTGCTCCCGCTGCTTTTATTCTTGGTTGGACTCTCCATGACGAGCCCCTCATCCGGGTGCAGCGTCCTGCCAAATCCCACGCCAAACACGTGGTGCGCAGCCTCGAGGGGGGCCATCTGCCGCACGTCGTCGTCGTCATCGCCGGCGTCGTCAACACCCCCACCCGCCTCGTTGTCCGATGTGCCCGCTAGAACACCCGAGTCTATCGTCGGATTCTTGATCCAATTGAATATAGGACGGATGTCGAGAATCGTCTTGGCAGACCGGTGCTCCGCCTGCGTCATGTGCTCCTTGCGCTCGAGAATCACCTCGTCGATGCTGTCGCGGAGTACCAGCGTCTCCACCGACACCGGCCTCTTCTGGCTCGCTCGCCGCGCACGCCCTATGGCCTGCGCCTCGACCTGCGGATTGAGCACCGGATTGATAAAGTAGACGCGTGATGCCGCGCGCATGTCCAGCCCAAAGGCTGCCTGCGAAAGATCCATCAGGAGGACCCTGGCCCCTGTATGTCAGCACCTTGTTCTTCCCAGGAATGGAGTAGTAAGTACGGAGTATGGTATGCTCCTTCGCTCCTTCCTTCTCACGTCATCCTCCTAGTACTCCCGCTCCATAATACTCCGTACTACTACTACTAGTAGGTAGTACTGCTAGTAGTACTCCTTCATCGGCTTCCACTACGTCACTCGGCACTACTCACCTAAACGTGTCATTGTGGTGAAATGTATTGACGTATTGGGCCCTCCTGTCGGTGGACAGGCCACGGGCGTAAATGAGATGTTGGATCTGTAACTATCGCCAATGTCAGCTTAGCCCTCTCTTATCTTTCCCATCTGCCGGTAAGCATCGTGAACTTACAACATCTAGCATGCTGGCAAGATACCATGCTATATTCTCATTCTCGTAAAAGACGAGGATCTTTTCGTCGGCCTGGTGCCGCGCAATCTGGTCAAGGAGGTACGACATCTTGGCCGACACCGTGGCCGTGATCCTCGTCGCTTCGAGAGATCCCCCCGCCGCGGCGAACGCGTCCACGCCCGGCAGGCTGTCTATTGGCTTGGCCCCGTTGACCCCATGCGAGCGAGCCTTGTGAGGACTGTCGCCGCCAAGCTTGGTGTTTCCTGCCAGGGCCTGGGACAACGACGACGACGACGACTGTTGTGCCGTCGCTGCCGCGGCGTTGTTGTTGGCCTGCAAAGTCCCGTTGCTGTTGCCGTTGCTGTTACTGCTCTCAAGTAGGAGCTTCTCCTTCTCGAGCCTGCCTTCTGACGCGAACCCCCCATTCATCAAGGCGTTGAACTTTTCCGGCTCGCCCGCCGTGTTGTACACGAGTCTCTGGAGGGCGAGCACTAGACTCGCAGACGTGGTGGTGGCGCTGCGCTCACTCTTTGATTTCCGGGGTAAGGGTAGTAGAGGGTGGTCGCTGTCTTCAGCTCCGAGGGCCCACGACTGGCCCGCATTCCCTGGGAAGTCACGCACGCAGATGGGCATTTCGTGGAACTGGTTGCTCAGACTGCGCATCCTGTTCCCCACAGCGACGTGTCCCAGCGCAATGGCCTGGCAGAGAAGATCCTCATCCTCGCTGCTCATGGGCACCTTCTTGAGACTCAGAAACTCCTCGGCCGTCTCGACAGACTTGGCAATCTCCGAGGACGTGAAGAAGGAGCCGCCAAAGAAAGTCGACTGCTTGAGGTTGTGCACAATCTGGAGCAGGCTGCGCCGCTGGCGTGGGTGGAAGAAGTAGTCCATGTCTGTGCGTTGCGACTGTACCGAGTTAAAGATAATCATCATGGAGAAGACGTTCATCGACAGTCGGTCCTGGTACGAGCCGTCGAGCACGACAACGCGCTCGTCCACGGGCGGCAGCAGTCCGCCAATGTCGCGCAGCTGGTGCCGCAGGATCAGCGCGTCCAGCGTCGTCTTCAGGCTGTCCCACCGCCCGTGGCTGCGCTTCCGGTGCCGCGGCAGCATCAGGTACGTGTCCCAGTCGGCTGGCGTGTCGCCCGTCTCTAGCGACGTGTTGGCCCACGGCCGTGCCTTGAGGAACAGGCTCGCCATCGACCCCAGCCGCTCCAGGTCCTTTCTCTCCATCTCGCTCGACGATGTGTACACGTCGGGCCCGTCCCCGCTGGGGCTGGAGTCGGCTGGAAGAACCTCCGTGTGCATGTGTCCATTCGTACTGTTATTATTGCTTGATTGTGCCTTGTTGGGGTCCACGCCGAACAACCCGTGAGACGGCGTGCCCGTCACGACCCAGCGTGAGTCAAACCTCAGCAGGTCCAGTCCAATCAGGAGACCGCTGCGCTTGCCCATCTTGGAGTTCCCAAGCTTGTGGCCTTCGTCCACGATGCACCTCTTAAAGTGCACGTTTGCCAGGGGTGTCGTGCTGAAATGCGTGCGTGTGACGAGCATCTCAAATCGAGTCTGCGAGAAGAGTATGATGTCGCAGTGCAGGAGCTCTTCGCGCGGCGGGACGGCGTCCTTCTTGGTTACGACCACCACCTTGACCCCCGAGGTGTGCTTTTGAATCTCCTGTCGCCACTGAGCCACTAGGTTGTTTGGCACGACGATGAGCGTCGCCTGGCTTAGGTAGACCATTTTTGGAGGGCACCAGTAGCCTCCATCGTCGTTGGCCGGTTTGACCCGGCCGTTGCGGCGCGGCTCCGGCCACGGCACGTAGTAGTACCCGGGGTGCCTTTCTATGGCGCTCGTGCACCGCTCGTACTCCCATCCCTGGGCCCCAAATGAATCGAGGTGGGCTCTCCAGGGGACGGCGTTGCGCGAGGCGCATGAGGCCGCCATATCGAGAAGCGACCCTATCCGCGGTCGAGTGAGCGGCGGCGGCGGGCCGTAAATGTCGGGTATACTTGTTGATGTGCCCCGCGATGCAAGGACGAGGGCCAGGCAGATGATGGTCTTTCCGGAGCCCATCTCCTCGGCAAGAATACCCCCGGATATACCGTCGTAGTGCCGTGGCTCCGAGAGTACTGTCCCGGAGACATTATCCCAGTACCATTCCCTGTCGTCTTGCCCGCGGACCTGCCGGAGGCGCGGGTCGAGAACCTTGGCGGGTTGCGCCTCCTTCTGCAGCATCAGGGCGGCCGAGCTCCTCTGGTAAGGGTAGAGCGCCGTATCTAGGCCTGGGATGTTGCTTGCGAGCAGGTTGTACATAGCGTCGCGGGACACGGGATCCAAGACGCCATCTGGGTCAGGCCTCGGCGAGGGTATATTGTTGAACAGCTCGAGGAGCGATGTGTCTTTGATAGCATCTGCCATTTCTTCCGGGGGACATGACCCTTCATGATTGTCGTCGGCGGACGTAATGGGCTGCAGTCCTTCCCAAGCTGCCCTCGAGTAGTCCAGCTGAGAGAGGAGGAACTGCCTGGCTTTGTGAAGAAGGGGAACTGCACGATCAACTGCGCTGCGGTGAACATCATCAGGAAGAACATAGATCCTCACAATTATGTGGGAATCCTCAAGCATCTTGATTTCCAGCCTCAGCCATTTTGCCTTGATAAGTTTGGCATGCGGCGCTAAGATGCGTGACTTAAGAAGCAGTCGCTGGATGTCATCGGGAGCACGGCGCTCATCATTTTCATCCTCGGCAGCAAAACCAAGAGTCCGCCATGATGAGAGATCAGGTGATGACCAGATAACTTCGCCTAGAGCACCTCCTTTTCTACTGATCAGAAGAGAGCCTGCCGCGATATATCTGGCGTAGAAGCCCGCCATCCTCGCGACCAGTGGCCGCTTGGCGACCTAGCGTATCAACCAAGGATGAGCAGAGACGGGTGAATTTCTCGGGCGCGCCAGAAGCCACGAAAACAAGTGTGTTAGGGGTGCCACTATGGGCCGCTGTAGCGAGTGTATGTATGTCGTGGGGGGGATGTAAGATCAAGGTTGTAGCCCGAAGTGAAGACGCAGTGAGACAAAGAGCAAGTTAGTATGAGTGCGGTAGAGCTGTAAATTGGCACTGTGAGAAACACTAAAATTTACACAAGTAGTACGGTGTGCAGACACATACGATGGCCGTCAAAGTCAAATAACCCGTGACTTCGTGGTATTCATGAGGAGAGTGGTCTAAGATTTGCCATCTAGCTGACCAGATTCATTCCATCGCTCTAATAGACCGACCTTCCACTCTCTAAAGGACCTTTCTTTGGCAGGTAGAAGGGCACTGCTCGACTCCAAGACCTCCGTGGCCGTTTCAATGACCGATGCCGGGAAACTTATATCCTGAACGTCTGATGTCATGCCATCTACCAGCTTATTCCCTTGATCCACATTGATGGTGCGGAAGAGAATCTTCATGGCATTTCTCTTGCCCCCTACGAGGGAGGAGGCATATGTTACATTGGTGTTGAGGACCCAGAGGTGCAAGGCGGCCTCATTCGTGCCTTCGCTGGAGGGAGAAGAAGACGAGTTATGAGGAAATATGACCGACTTGGACGATGCTGATCTTGATATACTAGATGCCAGGGCGGCAGCAAGGCACTGGATGCTCGTAGGGGCTGGGCAAGGCGACAACGTCTCACAGGAAACCTGCCACTTGAAGAGGGAGACGGACGATGCGAGGACGTTGTAGAGGCCAACCTGGGACCCACAAGGCTTGCAGAAAGCGTGGAGAAACCTGGGCGGTTGCGACTCGTCTAGTGCCAGCCTGCTCATGTCGTAGCCGTTTTCAAGAGAAGAGGACGAGAACTGGGCGGAGCAGATCAGTCGGTGCTCGCTCGAAATATCAAAGTTTCATTATTCATCTACAAGGGAATCGAATACACTGTGTCTCCTATAATCTCACAGCAGCCACTTCTCTGGCTGTCATGATGAAAAGAAGAGACTTGTCGTAGCGGGAGGTCTCGCTGCAGGCCGAAACCCGTTCTGTTGAAGGGTTCTGGCGCGCAGTTTCAACCACTACCCTCCATCGTATGGAGACGACAGCGACTAGAGAGTTTGCTCTCGGGGGATTGTATCGATGACCATGCCATTGGGATAGCGCGCGTTTGGGGCAACCGACGAGGCCAACTTCTTTTCCCCCGGTCGGTCACGAAATGCAGGGAAACAAAACAATGCAGAGGGAGGCATGCACCACAGAACATCCAAACTTACGGATAAACGGCTGCAATCCGACTCTGAGAGCATAAACGACGTCAGATCGACAAAGCCGACGTGGGACTGGGCAGATATGGTATTGCTGGCACCGTAGCCACGCTGGGCCAAGTGCTGGTCATCCTGAGCAGGGCGGCCGTGGTCGTGCGGCTTATGGCAGTGCCAAAACTCCATCATCTCGGCCCAGTTCTCACTCGGAAGATCTTTCCAGGAGGTGAGAGTCCCCTCCTGCACTACATCCTGGCCGCACTTTCGGCACCGGATGGACGAGCCTGGCCGCAGATCCACGGCGTTCCAGGGCAGAAGCTGGTTCTCGAGGGAGAATGCAGCCGCCGGAGACGAGGCGTTGGGCACGTGGCTGGACGAGGGTATGCGCCAGCTCAGATGACTGGTAGGATCCTTTGGGATGGGCAGTGACGAGGCCACCGAGACCGGGGCTGGCAGAGCCATGGACTCTGTGTGGCCCGCATGGCGGACGCGGATCACGGTGCCATTCTCAACAATGTCTGCACTGGTCCCCGGGCCCGAGACCGTGGCGAGGCTCGCAATGACTGAGACCTGCCTTATATTTGACAGGAGTTCGGCGTATATTGAGATGCCATCGGCGGGGGGGCTTGTTGACATTGTGGTGAGGTTGAGATGACGATGGGGAAGTAGCGAGACTCGCGTCTTGCCGGCACGCGCCTTCTTGACTCCTCCAAATTTCGGTCACGTGCATCGGGTTGGGTCATAACCCACCCACCTACAGAGGAAGTCATACTCCATCTTCCAACTTCCAAGTGTTCTGAACATGTCAATAAGTTGTTCTCGCGATATACCTCGTGATCATTGCATCCCCGGATCAACCGTCACGGCTCACGATGACATTTACAACATGGCACGATCCGCACAGCGCGTCACACTGACTGATGCAACCCTCAGGCACAAAGGACGCATGCAAATTAAATTCCTAGACTGTCGTCTAATGGCGCTCCCCCATAGTCATGCTAAGACCCCGTGCGAGAGGCCCCCTTCTTTATCCTCGGGAATCGGCACGTTTTCATTTCCCTCTTTGCTCGCCCACTCCAGTCGTGCGTCAACCCACTCCTCAACATCGTCGGAGCCCCATCCATCAACACCGAGACCCAGAAACCCCTCCCACGACTGGAAGGGTTTCCCGTACTCGTAGGCCTTGGACCACTCTGCGTTGAGCTTACCCATTGTAGCGTGGAAAGCGTCCCAGACCCGTCGCTGGTCCTCGGGGGTGCCCCCGTACCATGATGCCATGTCGCCGTCCGGGTCGGGGATCCACTGGGGCACCGTCGCCGCAATCCAAAGCGGCGCTGTCGTGGTGCCCTCGAAATCAATCAACCCATGGACCTTGCCGCTGTCTGGATCAATCTGCAAAGGTAATAACATATAGTGTGAGCACAAATCGAGAGAAAATGGTACGCATACTATCGGGGACTCACCAGGATGTTGACGAGGCGAAAGTCATCTAGCTTCAGTGTGAATGGTAACTCGGCCGTCGTGGGGCCGTCGTGATACGGAATCGCATCGCGAGGATACATGCTGGACAGCTTGATGGCCTTTGGCAGCACGCGTTTTGCCTTCTTCAGTTTCTCCAACAACGCCTCTCGCCGAGGCGGCTTCGAATGGGCCCCTTCCTCTCCCTCTTCCTGCCCGTCGTCAGAGCCAGACTCCTCGTCTTCCTGCTCTAGGCACTCCACGGTCTCATCCGGGAGCTCGGTGCATTGGAACAGAAGCGCCCGCAGGTAATGCGCTAAGTAATCTCCAGAAGTGGCGAATGGGCCACGTAAATCTTGGAAACGGGCGCCTAGTGAGGACTCTGGGTGGTGTAGGTCCGTGGTGGGATAATCGGAAATGCCATCCAGGGCGCGGAAGAAGGGACCCGAGACGATGGGACCGAGTTGATAGGCAGTCTCGGGGCCTGACGCGGATGGAACAGCCGTCGACAGGGCTTCCGGTGGGAACGGCGTGCAGCACAGGGACCCGGCCTTGTCAAATCGGAGAGAGAAGAGGGTAGAAAGGTGCTCCGCCACCTGGACAACGACCTTCTCCTTGACGTCCGCCGGTAGTGTCTCCCAATGTTGAGAAGCAGATACTCCAGGGATCTATCCTCGGCTCATGTTAGTACTCAATACTAGCTGGACCATGGCCATACCATACAAGATGGGGGGTAGGAGGCCGTACCTTTTGCATGATGACATATTCAGCCCCGACAGGGTTAGAAACATCCACGTTCCAAGCCAATACCGACGGGACCGGGACCGATGTATGCGAGGCAATATATCTCAGCGTCGCAATCTACTTGTCATTAGTACATTTTGCACCGCCAGAAAGATGCCACCCACGCATGACCGCTCACCTCGGACTTCATCTTGTCTACCGGAAAGGCTGGTGATGCCACTCGAGCGACGGCTTGTATGCGGTCGCCTACGTTCACGTCGGTCTAGACAATGTCGTATACCTATTTTGAGCTACGCATCAGTAGCGATCATAAGAACGTCTCGAGGAGGAGTTTATAGACCTTGTGGTAGCCCCCCTCTTCGTGCATGGCGTGCTGAAATGGGATTCCACCGTTTCCCGGAGGCGGGTGAGATTGAAGCTTGATGATTCAACCGCACCATCATCGGACGGCCAGGTGGAGGTCGCGTCTTGGTCATCTTTTTCCATCGTATCGTAGAAGCAATAAAGAAATTCTCTTTGCTCTGCATAGAAAAATGTATTTTATCTCTGAATGAGTTGCTGCTCTAAGATGTGTGTGTGTCGTTTCATTGTTTGTTTGTTACTCTTGAGAGTAGGAGTGACGGGTATGTCGTGTGGGATTGGAGAGATTCGAGGTAGCAGTTGAATGCAGAGCCACAATATTCATGGAGTATCCCAATTCGCACCCCAAAAACGTAGCGAGTGCCATTTTTACTTCGCGTTACAGGAGATATCCTGGTTGGAAAGATGTACCACAAGATAATTTAAACTATACTATTTTAGAGACATCTTTTTTTTCGGGACCTTCAAAGTAGAATTGGGTGTTGTGCAGCGGTTATTGTAGCTTTGGCCGCCCTGACCTTTATTGTGGTGTTATACGGAGTACTAGTGAGAGTCGTCTTACTGACCATTCTACCCTCTGCGCCTACTTTTAACCTACGAGGTCTACTCACACGATTTACATGGTATTTTAAGTGACTTCATTCTGGCCTCCATGTTACCTCCAAACATGGACCCCTGGGCAGCGCTGGCATCGCTTACACTTACATTGAATTTGCGAGGATGAGGAGCTACTGCTCCTGCCCTTGACGGTTGCTGTCAGCGGCGGCAGGTGTACGTAGGTGGGGCAGCCCGCTAGGTCGTTCCTTCCATGTGTTGGGCGTGGCGTTGGGGCTGGCAGTACTCGACAACGGACGTCGACACGCCATTTAGGATGCAAAGTACCACAATGATGGCATCATTCTACGATTGATTGTAATCGAAATCTGTATGATATATGCCCCATAGCCTTAAGGACTGTCCTTATTTGTATTCCTTAGAACATCTCTCAAAAAGAGCGGCGTATGGTAATGCTCATGCCGTGAAAGCAAACCGCATGCAAACCGAGCAAGTACCCGCCCGCCACTAACTTCACTGCGAGTACCGCCAGCCCAACAAATTCAACGTCATCCTCCCTCTGTATCCCCGCCGTCACTCAACTCAAACCACATCTTTGATCAAAACAGCCCAGAATGTCAGGAATCCTCTCACATGTGCCCATAGTCAACAGGCTGACGGGGTCCGGCTCACGCTACGGAACAATCGACCTGCCCCCGGTCCAAGTCCACCAAGTCGAGACGACCCCGGATCGCCGTGCCCGCAGCCTCAAGCACCTGATCAAGGCCAACCACGTCAACTACGCCCTCGTCTACCGCAATCTTGAGTTTGACAACCACAATGCCCACATACTCAGCTCGGCCTACCTCCTGGGTGCGGATGAGACCAAGCTCACCAAGATCTACGAGACCAAGGCCGAGATCCTTGACCCATGGGAGCCATCCCCCGCAGAGGTGATTGACGAGGATTGGGATGACTTTGTGGGAGACCACAGGTATCAGCGCGCCTTCCTCGATTACTTTGAGGACAAGCTTGCTATGGAATTCTCCTACGACTGGAAGAAAGTAGCCAGCCATTTTTTGTTTGATCAAGATGAGCCTCTCTTTCACTCATTGATTGGCGGACGTATGTACTCCCCTCTGCTTCACTCTTTGCTATACTGGACATCACTCATATTCAGCCATAGTTGGGAACCCACTCATCCACCTCGCGTATGCATACGAGGTAGACAGCAGGGAGTTGACCATGGAAGCCTTGGCTCTCTCGGCCATCCAGTACAATTTCATGAGCAAGTACCTCAATGAGCGGTCTTATACGAGATCGTCGTCCCTCAAGTTGGATTCGCCAATGGATCTCCTGGTCAAATTATCGGAAGACGACACTTTTGACAGTGTCAAGAATCAAGGATTTGATAAGCTCGAGTCCGTTTTTGAGCAGTATGAGTCCCGAATCATGGAGTACTGGAACGGTCTGAACCTCCAAGATCCCTCAAAGCAGTTTGAGCTCCTGCAGGAGGCCGCCGTTGCACTTCTCATGACGACTACCACTTCCGGAACGCACGTGTACAACTACTACCTCGCCCACATACTGACAACGGGCCACGCCATGCGCGTGCTGCTGCCCATATTCCCTTCTGAGCATCGTGTGACTCTTATAAGGGAGTGGTGGCTTCTCGTCCTCGCCATCTTCATTATGAAGGGCCGCCCCAAGCCGAACCCTGGAAATGTCGACCAGGAGATCGGAAAGGATTGGAAGTACGTCGAGTATCATGCTGTGAACTCGACCTGGTCAACCAACGCACAATATGTCAAGGGTAAGTCCCCCCTTAATCAGGCTGAACCGATTGATTCCAAGCAGACAGGTTGACCATTACCAAACAGTCATTCGCGCAATAAGGGAAGCCGGCAGGACGTGGGGTGATGCCAATCAGACATATCTACGGGCAGCAGTCACCTTTGTGAACCATTTTAATGGGTGGACGTATTGATTGGTACCTGGACACCCGCGGAAGTCAAGGGAATGAAACTGCGTACTGGGACTAGTAGCTACAGAAGCCATATTTACCAAAAATACAAAAGCATTTGATTTTCCATGCACGCTGGAGAAGACCATAAGCCCATTTGTGGCGTTGTGTGTACATGCAAACGTATGAGTAGCAGCTATAGCTCAGACAGTGCTAATTGTGGATATTCCCACAGAATACTGTGCTACTCACGGTCATACATTCGAGGGTCCAACAGCAATTCTTGAAGTCACCTAACACACCATAACCTCGCGATTCCACCACCCATCACATCTGGATCATTACTTTGGACGTTTCGGATGGAACAAGATCCAGCCTCACAGATGCTCGAGTCGCGTTGATGGCTCCGCCCGCAAAGCGTCGGCGGCGGAATGTCGCCAACGACTCCGATGACGACTCTGACTACGACCAAGTCGCGCCACAGAGGAACAAGACAACGGGCACCAGCAATAACAACGGCAGTACCAACACATTGGCCAACTTTCTCGTCTCATCGCCCAGCTCACCGACCAAGACGCGAGCACCCACACAGTCTCCCAGCCCTGTCAAGCCGAAGCTGAGGTCCCGGACCCGCATTGGCAGCAGCAGCAGCACATCCAACGGCCGACAGAACAAGAATGGCGGCAGCCCGACCAAGAAGGCCGCGGACCCCGGCGGCACCCATGGCGACGAGAGGGGCAAATCAGCCGACCTCAAGACGCTCTTCTCTAAACAGGCACAGCGGGCACCTCCTCCCCCACGGCACACGCACACGACGGACGACAAACGAAGTACCCCGATCGACGACCCGATCAGCGACCCCATATCCGAGGATGACGATGACATATCCGAAGTCAAGGCCAGCTTGTCGAGCCTGGTCGGGCAGCATGCGAGGAAGCGGATCAAGCATACAGAGGCAGCACACCCTGCGTTATCGTCAGCAGCAGCGTCGGCCGTAACCTCGAGCCAGCGCTTCCGGAAGCCGCCTGCCCCGCCGCCACTGCGGTCTGTGAGCACGAATCCGAATCAGAACGGGTCAGACGATGACCAGCGGCCATGGTCGGAGCGTTTCGGGCCGCGGAATCTTGACGAGCTGGTGGTGCATAAGAAGAAGGTGGCTGATGTGCGGCGGTGGCTCCACGAGGTCATGGCCGGTCGGATGCGGCAGCGGCTGCTGGTGCTCAAGGGTCCGGCCGGGTCGGCTAAGACAACGACGCTGCGGCTGCTAGCGCGGGACATGGGCATCGAGGTACTCGAGTGGAAGAACCCAGCCAACAATGCGGGCTTCGGCTTCTCATCTGCGTCAGCCAAGTTTGAAGAGTTCTTAGGTCGGGGAGGCAAGTTTGGTGCTCTGGAGATGGACGACGACGATGAGGATGCAACGGCAGCAAAGACATCGGCCAACAACGACGGCGAGGGCGACAACTCAAGGCGATTGATGATGATTGAAGAGTTCCCCAACACCTTTTCACGCTCCTCGTCCGCCCTGACGTCGTTCCGGGGCTCCATACAGGGCTATCTGGCGACACACGTGCCGTCCCTCAACGTCTTCTCGCACCAGCACAGGCGGTCCGAGCCCATCAAGCCCATTGTCATGATCATATCCGAGACGTTGCTGACGACGACGTCGGCCGCGGCCGACAGCTTCACGGCGCACCGGCTTCTGGGTCCGGAGATTCTGCGGCACCCGGGGGTGGCGGTCATTGAGTTCAACGCCATCGCGCCGACGCTGCTGGCCAAGGCGCTGGACCTGGTGGTGCAGAAGGAGGCGCGCAAGTCCGGGCGTCGCAGGACGCCCGGACCCGTTGTGCTGCACCGGCTCGGCGAGATCGGTGACATCCGCAGCGCCATCTCGTCGCTCGAGTTCCTGTGCCTCAAGGGCGACGACGCGGCTGACTGGGGTGCCAAGGTGGCCTTTACGAAACAGAAGAAGAGCGTGAGGGACTCGATCACGCTGACGCAAGGCGAGGCCGACAGCTTAGAGCTGATATCGCAGCGCGAGGCCAGCCTAGGCATTTTCCACGCCGTGGGCAAGGTGGTGTACAACAAGCGCGACGAGACGCCCCTGACGGATGGCCCAGAGGTCAACATGCCCCGCTGGCTAGCCGAGCAGCATGCCCGGCCCAAACGGTCCCAGGTTTCGGTCGACGCGCTCATCGACGAGACGGGCACCGACACGCACACCTTTGTCTCAGCGCTGCACGAGAACTACGCGGCCTCATGCGAAAGCACGGGTCCCATGGACATGTCGACGCCCATGGACTACATCAACGACTGCATCGAGGCCCTGTCGGAAAGCGACCTTCTGTGCCCGACGCGGGACATCTTCTTTGGCGCAGGCGGTGGTAGTGGCGGCGGGGGTGGCTGGACAGGAGGTGCCGGGGCGGGGAGCCACGTCCTCCGCCAGGACGAGATCATGTTCCACGTGGCTGTGCGCGGCATCCTTTTCTCCCTGCCGAACCCGGTGCAGCGCAGGATGTCGACCTCGTTTAAGGGGTCCGACGCCTTCAAAATGTTCTACCCGCAGAGCCTCAAGCTGTGGCGCGCGCGCGAGGAGATTGAGGGCATGGTGGACATGTGGTCATCCAAGATGCTCAAGGGGGAGTGGTCCGCTGCTGCATCGGCAACCAAGAATCTGACGGATGGAGCCAGTGCGTTTCGCAGGCCGCTCTCTCTTCAGCAAGTGTCGTCATCATCATCGTCGTTATCGACGGAGCAACAACGACACCAACGCACATCTAGTGAATCTCGGAGGAATACTGCTTCTGCTATTGCTGATGAAGAAGAAGACGATGACTCACCCCCCCTCATATCCCTCGGCAGCGCAGCCAGACGCGAGATGCTCCTCGAGCGTCTCCCCTACATGGCACAGATTGCCCGAGGCACCGCCCACAACCACAACCACCACAGCAAGGCATCGATGCCCATCCGCCTTCGCGACCTCGAGAAAGTGATCTCGTTCAGGGGCACAGCGCCCGCCAACGACGACGAGCCGGATGACGATGCAGAGGAGAATAATGAGGCTGGGATGCCGCACGACGCCTGGGCCACGGACAAGCCTGAGGAGGAGACGTCGCCACGCAAGAGGAGGGCTGCGGGCATCAAGGCCGGTGGGGTGACGGGTATGCTGGCGCAGAAGCTGGTCCTGAGCGATGATGACATTGAGGATTAGGAATCGATGTACGAGTATAATCGGATGGACATTTGATGGGACGGGACGGAGTCGGGTCGGGGATATGTGCTTTTTGGCGTTGTGGGAGATTTGCTATGGGAATTATAGTACAGTACATGTCATTACATTGTTATTTAATCATCTTTCTAAAGCCTCCTCCTTTCTTCCTTTCATTGCCCCTCTTTGCTTCCCGCATTGCTCTTCTCTTTTCTTTTTGCATTGCGTGATACCGTCATCGGTGATACTACCTCCCTCCACTCTAGTACTATTATACTATTTGGCGCGTCCACACGAACCGACACTCCACCTATTATCCAGTGCTAACTACTAGGATATCATGATCAGTACCACGGTGTGAAGCATTTCGGAATCAACATTGCATGAATGCACACTCCCATCGTCAACGTGGCTACCTGTAAGTGTCCGTTGGCTTACGTCTGTTGCCTAGGACCCCGCTCTGGATGTCCAGCCATGTTGACCACTAAACCCGGCCACAACACTCGCAACTCACTCCTAACAGCATCTTCCTCAATACAGAATCCGTACTTCCACCATGACAGGCAAGACTCTCACGATACTCTGCTTCGGCGACTCCCTGACCTCGGGGTTCTGCTACTTCGGCACACAGTCGCACCCGTACTCGATCCGTCTAGAGAAGCGCCTATCCGAGAAGCTGCCTCCCGGCGTCGCGGGCGTAGAGGTGCACACGGAGGGGCTGCCGGGCGACACGGTCTGCGGGACGCTGTTCCAGCACAGACTACTAGCTGCATGTGTGTCAACTCGCCCAGTTCCCTGCAGGAGAGTACGGAGTCCATATATCAAGAATCTAACGTGTTGGTCTGCAGTGCAGGGGCGACACTATGACTGGGTCATTGTCCTCGGGGGAACAAAGTATGTATCTCTTCGGTCATCTTCAGGCCTCCATCTCCTCCACAGTACTAGTTATGTCTCGATAGTTCAAGACAATGAGTCGTTCGATGAGAGCAGAGATTATGTGCTGACTCTGTACCCAGCGACCTCGGACGCGGCACATCGGACGACAGAATCTTATCCACCCTGGAGGACCGCTGGCTCGACATCATCAGCGCAGACAGCAAGGTCCTGGCCCTCACCGTGCCAGACTGCTACGCCAAGACAGAATGGCTGATCGAGCGGCGCGCACTGCTCAACGACAAGATTCTGCACTATCAGATCGAGGGTATACCGCAAGGGTCCTTCCACGCGTTTGACCTGTACTCGGCCATTCCGTATCACAACCTCTCGGAGGAGGACCGGGACCGGTACTGGGATGACGGTCTCCATCTCACGCCCGACGGGTACGACTGGATGGGAGATCACATTGTCGACTTTTTCATCCCATTGCTACACGAGGGGCAGTGAGGACGACCTCTTTGGACCCAGACTGTACCAGATAGACCTGTACTTTGACAGGGTTTGCTTTATTCAGAGTCTCGTTTTAATAAGCGATTGAGAGAAGAGAAAGAAAGAAAGATATAAAGATACGCCGCATGACCGGTTCCCAAACGCCGTCGTGATATGCTTGTTCATGTATGCCCTTGGGGAGGGGGTGTGCTCGTGAGTACTACTAGAGTAGCTCTAGCCAGCGAGGTTGGCCTCGACAAATGCCTGCTTCTGTTAGTCCACGTTTCAGAGACAAGAGAAGGAAGGAAAGGAAGAGAAAAAAGGACATACCGGATACTTTTGGTGCAGAGCCGTCGTGATATTCTCCACCTCCTCGGCCAGACTCTGGACATTGGCATCCCACCTGGTAATCTCCTTGCCAAAGACGACGTCGGCGCGGCCGCTGCCGCCCCTGCCGGACGCCTCCCCGCCTCCAAAGTAGACGATTCCATCGAGCTGGTCGATGCGGCCGACGAGGCGGCCCTGCTCGATCATTCCAGCGGTGGTGATCTCGGCGCGGGCGGGGTCGAGCCCGAGCAGCGTGCCGAGGGCGTCGAAGCGGATGTTGGCGTAGAGCTTGGAGGCGCCGACGAGGTTGTGCTCGACGACGGCGCGGGCCAGCACGGTGGAGCCGTCGGCGGTGGTGGCGAGCTGATGGGGCTGGAGGCCACGGGCGAAGGCGTCGACCTGGTCCCGGCCGAGCAGACGGTCGAGCAGCATGGCCTCGAGCATGGCGAACTCAGGCAGCTGCGGGGCGCGGTCGTCCTTGTGCAGGCGGGCGAGGGTGCGGGAGCGGAGCGGCCCAGCGGGGGCGAGGATGGCGCACCGCGCCGCCATGGACAGCGTGTGCAGCCGCTCCTCCTCGGCGATGGCCATGCTGAAGCTGATCTCGTGGTACTTGCTTGCCGCGTGGAGGAAGTCGCGCTTGGCGTCGAGGATGCGGGCCTGCGATAGGTCGTAGTGCAGGATCAGCTCATCGCCGCCGCCGCCACCGCTCACTCCTCCACTCCCCTCAGTTCCCTGAACTAGGTGCATGATGTTCTTGCACTTGTTGATGTACACCTCTGCGCCTGTGCTGTCGTCCACCTCGAGCAGGTTGCGCACGATGCGGATCCAGACCTGGGCGCGGTCCCGGGCCGTCAGCGTGCGCTGCGAACTGTCGAGCGGGATGCCCGCTAGCACCTGGGCCGCCTCGGCAAACTCCTCGCGGTCCTCGTGCGCACTCGCCACCAGGTCACGCACCCGGGCCTCAGCGTCGGCGTAGTTGGACGGCTGGCCCGCCAGCAGCTCCAGCGTCCGGTTGCCCACCTCGATGCGCAGCTCCGAGTCATCCAACGTGTCCAGCGTGCGCACAAAGGCCCCCAACACGGACCGCGTGTCCACCACGCCCAGCGACGCCCCGAAAAAGGACGTCGCCGCCGCTACCAGGTCGTCGGCCGCGCGGTCCGGTGAGGACAGCGTCTTGATCCGCGAGAGGAGGTCCTCGTACGCCGGGGCCTTGGCCGCCGCCTGCTCCACGCTCGCCAGCGCCTCGGCCACCTTGGGGCTGGGGGGCATTGTGTCTGTCTGTATGTGCTCTGGTTCGGATTCGGGATGTGTCTATTGTCGGTGCGTGCGTTGGCGTGTGCGATGGATTGTGTACGCAAATCGTTGGTGATGAAAGAGAGGTCAGCGTGAGCCGGGGTGCAACGTCCAAAGAGGGGCGAGCTGTACTCCGTACCTGTCTGTAGCTTGGCGGTTGGTGGGGTTATTCAGCACCGTAACCAGACGTCATCTAGGCAAGAACCCAACATGGTAATTGTTCAAGTTTACTCTAATGTTTACTGTCTACTACTACAAACATGCAAACATACAGAGTACGTATATCATTCATCTCTCGAGAAATCACCTTTCTGTATTTGTATGATGCACACGTCGTATATAACCGACAAACCCCCAAACGCCTATACATGGACCCAAATAAATAAACAACATGGCCAACCCAACCAACCGACGTACAGTAGCCAGACCAAAGACCCAGCCTACTTGTTATGCCACAGCAGAGTCCTCAGCGAATCCCACGAGTCGCAGTCCCTGTAAATGTACTGCATGCTGCTGCGCAGGCTTGACTGCAGATCATCCGGGTGCCTGTCGAAGAGCAGCATAACGACGCCCCAGGAGAGCGACGCGAACGCCGGCCAGGCGTAGTAGGTGATGCGCGAGCGGGCGGGCTCGGCCGACACGATGTCGAGACCCGTGCCTGGCTTGACCGAGATGCTCGCCAGGGCCAGGGCCACGCGCGCAAAGATGTAGATGACAATCTGCTGGCTGACGGGGCTGATCTTGCCCGTGCGGGGGGACCGGCGGCCAAAGACGAAGTAGCCGCCCATCATGCCGGCAAAGAGGGAATCATAGGGGCCTAGATATGGTCAGTCATCTCTCTCTCTATTTCTCTCTTTCTAATCCGCGCCCGCTTCCCTCGTCGTGTGCAGGAAAGCGATGTGTCGTGGCGTGACTTACCCTCCTTGCCTGGCGTGGCACCATAGTTTTTCAACGCCAGCATGACAATCTTGTATATACTCGCAAACCTTGCTAGGTTACTAGCATGGTGTCTCGTCGCCCTGAGAACGAGGGACACCTTCTCGCGGAAGCTGCATATGCTCTGTCAGTCAGTCGTCGCTCGGTCGCATCGCGTGGGGCACAAGGAGGCAAGACGTACGTTCCCGATCGGAAGAGAAAGATCATTCTGCCAGCGAGAGAAGCGAAAGTTAGCAATCTGTCCGTATTGCGAGGAACATCGGGAGAGGGAAGACCAAACATACACCAGCGCGTGCGGAAACCGCACCTTGGCACCGTACACGGCACCGTTGCGCGCCGTCTTGACCAGCGACAATATGTCATGGTACCGCGGGTCCTTGACAATTTGCTCAAGGGCGGCCTGTGGACATTCAGTCAGCTTTCCATCTTCCATCCACCTAGTCTGTGCTCCATATTCTTCTGCCGCGCACCTTGACGCCTTCGATTGTCGACGCAGACATGGCGGTTGCTGTGCTGTGCCGTGATGGGCCTCGGATGATTTCTCGTCGGCGACGAGGTTGCTTTCGATCGGTCGGTCGGTCAGGTCAGGTCATCGAGTATGTATGTACGTATGCAATAATCGGCCGCCTCAAATGATGGACAGAGGTAAAAAGGTAAAAGCAAATGTGTAGTTCGGCAGAAGGGAATGTAGAATGCAGAATGGAGAATGATGCGTCCCTTAGGAAAGCGTCCCTTAGCAGCCAGAGCGTCCCTCGGCTGTTGAGCCTCGGGCCAAAATCACATCTGGTCGCGGCAGTCCACAGCGGCCCACAGCGGCCTTTCCCCACTACGGCACCCGCTACGACACCTCTGTAGCTCCCCATACGGCCCCTGGGGCGGCACGATGACGCACCTCACCGCATGCCGTCTGTCTCTCTCTCTCACTCACTTACTCGGGCTCTCTCATCTTTCTTTCATGTGATACATCCATCCATCCATCCAACTATCCACCCACCCATTCATCCAATCCCTCCAATCCATCCCACTCCCCTGACTATGTCTCCGGCGGTCCTGCCGGGGGCTGTCCTCGTTTCGCTCGCTCATCCTCTACAATACTACATGTGATTCCCGTGTATATACCTTCAATACCAATCACCTCTTCCACTCTTATTATACCTCCGGCAGCCTTGCGGGAGGCCTTCATCGCTTCGCCCACTGGTATCCATCTCATCCAAGAGGCTATTATTTCGACTAAAGGGACATATTAACACCACCTCTCATGAGGCTCCCTCCACTGCACCCCCAACAAGTCAAATATCCTCCTCTCATCCCGTCCCTCCACCAGTCTCCCCTCCGTCACCTTCGCCCTGCCCGCCCCGCGCATGACGTCCCCATACAGCCCCCGCTGGTTGAGCCTCATACCCTTACGAGACGCCAGTAGCCTCATGCTCCTGTTAAACAGATCGTTTCCCGTAAAGTAGATGAGCGCGGCACCTAGCTCTGTGTCTGGGACGAGCAAAAAGTCTATGCGTCTCCAGGGCTGCCGTCTCTCTGACGTCCCTTGGTCTTTCCCCACCGGAAGCACACAGCATCCATGCCATTTGCTTCCGCTGCTACTCGAAGACGAAGACGACGATGCCAACCGGGCAACCAGGAACCCCTCCCTCCAGAGCCTGTCCACCAACTCATCTAAAAATGCCAAGAGATCCCCCGACGAAGTAGTCCCCGTCTTCGTGACAAGTAGATCGATATCGTGCGACGAGTCTGCCCCCCGCCTGTAGCTGCCGCCGATGATGACCCGCACAGCCGGGTCTATCCCCGCCGCCGCCGCCCTGACCACGGCTCCTAGAGCAGAGACCTCGTCCCGCGGGATCCGCTGCTGCAGATCATCGTAGTGCTCTATCCCCAGCGTCTGGTTGACCGAGAGCCTGATGCCCGCGTCGCCCTGCACATCAGCGAGCGTCCTGTGGCCCTGCGTAACCCACCGCTGGGCCAGCCGCATACCCACGCCATAGATGCCCGTGAACAGGCGCAGGGCGTCACTCGCCGGCTCGGCCTCGGCGTACTCAAGGCGGCGGAGCCGGTCTGTCGTGACGATCTCCTCGATCTTCTGGGCGAGGCGGGAACCGATCGAAGGCAGCCGGACCGCCTCATCCTCAGTGCACACGCGCTGCGTCTGTCGGCGGAGCGTCGCTATGGCCCGCCGGTATGCCATAGACCGCCACGTGTCGTCTGTCTGGTCGTAGTAGCTTGCCATGCGCTCAAGGATCTCGATGGTACGCGCGTTGGGGTTGGATGCGTCGCTGGCCTGGTCCTTGGTGCCGCCTCGTTGGCAGGCAAATGCTTCGGCCTTGTTCCTCGGCGGGGGGGCTGTGGTAGCAGTATTGTAGACGCCGTCGGTGTCTGCCATGGACTTAGTGTCGTTGTCGTCGTCGTCGTCTTCTTCGAGTGGCAGGTTTCGATACTCTTGCATCATGGATATATACCTAGACAGCTCGTCGGTTGGTCCTGCTTGTGCAGGTAGAGCATTTGCATATCCCGCAGTGATACTTGGTGTCGTGTCTGGAAATTCTGTCCTCTCAACCCGCGAAGCATCCGCAGAGCTTCCCATCTGCATCTGCATTTGCGACTCCTCATCCTCTCTGGGCGTCGACGTAGGGGCACCCTTTGGCGCCTTGATCTCCAGCGACCCCTTCATCGGGGCCCTCTCTGGCCTGTCCGTCGTCTCCACCTGCCCAGAAACCCGATACTTGTTCTGCCGCGGGTCAAGTACCCTCCTAAACTGGATACACTCGAGTGGATAGTCCTCATCCACGATGATGGGTGCTGTGCCAGTGTGAATTGGTAAAAAGGGCACAACGTCGGGGTATCGCAGCGTCCGATCGACGACGACGTGGGTGGCGCTGGCGGCGCTGCGCGTCCATGTTGCGCCGTGCTCGCGGGCCTTGGCGATGCGGATGCGGCGTGCGGGAGAGACGTCGTTGTTTGGGATGTAAAAGAAGGATAGACCTGTGAAGAGGGGAGGGACAGTTGTGTCTGTGGTGGTGGCGGTGGTAGTGCCGGCCTTGCGCCTCTTGGATGCTGGACGAGTGGGCTCTTGTAATCTTGCGCGGCGTGTCCGGCGCGGTGCTGATATTGGTGATGTTTTTGTTTCTTTTGATGCTGCTGCTTCTGGAGGCGGTGACACTTCAATCACATCATCTACCTCAGCTTCAGCTTCTGCTGCTGCCAGTGGTGATGCCGGCGGTGATGTTGGCGGCGGCGATGCTGGCGGCGATGCAACAAACGGCCGAAAGAACCGTCGACTCCTCTGTCGATGACTTCCTCGTCGGGTTTTCTTATCCAAACCCACACCCTCATCCATATCTTTATCCATGTCCTTATCCATATCCAACTCATCTCTCGAGAATTGTATCCAAAAGTCAAACGCAGCCTTCTTGTCCGCCAAGCGGGCAGGGGTACTTGGCCCGTCATCCATGGTGTCGTGCCTCGACCTTGACGCCCCTTGCGCGGCGATCAGTCATGGTTCTGCATATAGCCTTCCTTGGCAACTTGTACGAAGTATCAAGTTTCAAAGAAAGCCAAAATAGGAAAGACAGAGGGCAAGAATCCAAGAAGGATGAGTTGTGAGTTGTGAGTTGTAATGTTAAGGTTGAAGAGAGGTGTACTTTGTACTTGAGTGAGGAAGGTGTCCCGTGAATTGGCAGTTGGCAGTTGCTGCCTATACTCCACATGCCGGCTACGTCAGGTCACCCACCACCAAAAAACATCACAGGCATGGTAAGGCATGGCAAGGCATGCCATACCGTCTTTTGGACACAACACGGAGAACAGTGCAAGAAAAATGCAACGCAAGAACAGTGAATAGGAGCAGTGCTTTGTAAAATAGATTCAATGCACAATGTGCATTAATTGTCTAATACACAGGCCTGTATATTATACCAGTAGTAGTACTCTAGAGTACTCCGTAAACCAGCAACGCCCTCCTCCTGCTATAGAAAAGAATCCTGATGTAGGAAAGAAAAGAGAAAAAAACGCCATCTAAAGTTTTGGCCATCCATGCCTGGTATATGTCGTGAGAGCGATTACATAAGGTATAAGGGAAATTCCAACGGAAGAGTACTCCAAGGGAAAGAGAAAAAAGATAGACAACGAAAGGAAGAAGAAAGAAAGAAAGAAAGGAAGCGAAGAGACCTAGAGTCTACATCGAGGGCCCAGCATACATCCTCCCATCCATGACGGGCGGTCCATTATGCTTCTCGACATGGCCATAGCCGTTTGACGGATCCGAGTACCTCGCCTGGCTGCTGCCCGCCAAGGCCCCCGCAACACCCTCGTGGTCATCCACGCCGAGCACCTCGCGCGTCAACTCGACATAGTCGTAGGCAAACTCGCCAATCTCGGCGTCGTCCATGCCCAGCACCTCGGCGTCCTCCGAGGCACGGATGCGCAGCCCGGGAATCAGGTTGAGCACAAACAGGATCAGACAGGTACCCACGAAGGAGTAGGCGCCGCCCGCGAATGAGTCGGCAACTTGGTACCCCAGCTGGACCCAGTGGTGGTTGACCCAGCCGCCGTCGATACGGGTGCGGCCGTCGAGGGCGGCGATGTAGTCTGCGGCGAAGAAGGAGGTGAGGATGTTTCCCACGAGGCCACCGACGCCGTGGACGGCAAAGATGTCGAGGGCGTCATCAATGCGCAGTAGGAACTTGAGCTTGGTGGCGTAGTTGGAGAAGGAGGCACCGACGACGCCGAAGACGACGGCGGCCCAGGGCGGCACGAAGCCCGACCCGGGAGTGATGCAGACGAGCCCCGCGACGACACCGGAGCAGAAGCCGACGGTGGACCACTTCTTCTCGAGGCGGTAGTCGAGGATGCACCAGGTCATGCCGCCGACGCAGGCAGCCAGGTTAGTGACGACGGCGGCCATGACGGCACGGAGGTTAGCGGCGAGGGCGGACCCAGCGTTGAAGCCGAACCAGCCGACCCAGAGGAAAACGGTACCGATGACAATGTGCGTAACATTGTGAGGGCGGTAGTTAAGCTCGTGGGTGCCGTGGCCGCGACGCTTGCCTAGCATCATAGAGTAGGCGAGGGCAGCAGATCCGGAGGCGATGTGCACGGGGGTGCCACCCGCAAAATCCAGCCCACCCATGCGGTTGGACCAGCCGTGGGGGTTCCAGGTCCAGCAGGCGATGGGATCGTAGATGACAGTGGCCCAGATGAACATGAAGACGATGCAGGGCAGCATACGGCCGCGCTCGGCGACGGCTCCGGTGGCGAGGGCGACGGTGATGGCGCTGAACATGCCTTGGTAGACGGCGAAGAGGAGATCAGGGATGCGGTCGGAGCCGACGCTGGGGCGGGCGAGGACATCCATGAAGCCAAAGTTGCGCAGGTCGCCGATGAAGCGGCCGGCAGTGTGGCTAAAGGTCAGGGAGTAGCCCCAGAAGAACCACTGGAAGCAGGTGACGCCAACGGCCATGATGGACAACCAGATGAGGGATAGGGCCGACTTGCGACGGGCGAGGCCAGAGTAGAAGAAGCTGTGGGCAAGAGCAGGCCATGTTAGCAAGTTGGCGAGGTGAGGTGAGGTGAGGTGAGGTGAGGTGATGCTTGCTTACCCGACTCCGGGAATCATGAGGAGGACGAGGCCGGTGGCCGTGACGACCCAGGCTATGTCACCAGGCTGGCAAGAGAAGTCAGTATGCGTCGTCCGTCTTTGCGAGTGGGTTGCCGGGGCAGGGTTGCGGGAGGGTCGCGGGATTGTGGTACGTACATTGTACCAGACGTTGACGTCGAATTCAAGAGGATTGGCACCTTGGTCGGATGTGCCATTGTACGGCACGGTGCCGTCTCGGGGATCTAGGTCCATGGTTCGACTCGTCTTCGGGGTTCCACGGTTGATTGGGACTCTTCACTATTCGTTTTTTGACTTGGGAGCGTCGTCGTCGTCGTCGTTGTCGTTGTCGTTGTCGTTGTCGTCTTCGCCGTCTCTGGTGCTCGGTGTTTCGCCTCTAGGCTTTGGGTCGCCTTCGTTCGCTCGATGGTGTGTGTGTATGAAGAAAAGATGTACAGGTGAAAGAAGTGAGATGGGCTTATTTCCAGGCCGGCGGGGAGTTGCAAGTGCGAGTCGTCAGTCGGCAGACGGGAAGGCGTGGGGCCAAAAGACCAGACCAGGCCAGACCAGACCAGTGGCGTCGGCAACGGCGAGTCACGCGCGCAGGTTCTTGGGGCGAAGGCGGTGGTCAATGCCAAGGCCGGGATTTATTGAGTCGAGGTCGTTGGATATATCATATAGGTACCGAGTACGGAGTAGTTGAAATCTTTATAGAGAATATGGAGAATAGAAGATGGTGTGGAATAGAGATGGAATAGAAATAGAGAGTAGTATGCTCCGTAGTAGAGAATAGAAGTCAAGAACCCGCGGACATGTCGTGACCTGTCGAGGGTCCCCTGCGTGGAAGCGGGGGTCGTTTACCACGGGAACGGGCCACCAATTCTATTACAGACTACGAATACTCATCCATGACTCCATACGAGTTACCATACTCCGTACTCCTCACTGACTGTATTACTGATGGCTATCATGTCCGATGTCTACTGTCCCCCAATGCCGTCACTGGTCCCTTTTCTTTCTCCTTTCGGTCTGTCGGATCCTAGGGATTACTGCTCATCACCAATCGCATCATCTTCATGGCCATCACCCAACGTACCTCGTTCCCCGTTCCCCGTTCCCGTCTCGATATACTCCGTACCAAACTGATAAGCCGCGCCGCAATGTAATGGCAATTCAATTCAATTCACATACAAAGTACGGGGTACGGAGTACGGAGTACAGAGTATGACATTGTACCCTAACCGGATACTCGTACCGAGTACTGCAGATACCAACGTCAGACGGTTAGGCGGCAGCGGCAGGCGGCGGCAGGCGGCTCAAGCACCAGCATCAACTCACGGCGGCGGGTATGCCCATGGCCATGATCCATACAGAATGCAGACTGACAGACTCAGTACTTTCGTGTGGTGTGGGGGGTCTGATAAGAAACTGCAGGTCCAGCCACTGCAGGGGCCCCCCCGCGTCATGCTTCATTTCCGGCGACCAAGTACGAACCATCTTGTACTCGTCTGTCGTCGTCTCTGAGTCAATGACTGATCAATCCTCGTACTTGGTCCTCGAGGCCCACGGCTTAAGCCGCTCATCCCATATCAATGTCTGTATTCGTCTTCTCGTATAACTGCACATCAGACGGATCGAACCTTGGAGGGGGAGGGGGAGGGGGAGAACTCTGAGCAGTGCGGGAGGCAAAGGCCTAAGAGATTGAAGACATGGAGACAGGGCACAGGAGAGAGTACAGTACAGGTACGTACCCTGATAAGACTTGTGCGCGCCATTGGTCCGACCCCCAACATGGCTTTTTGCTCACTTTGCCTCCTTTCAATGCTTTCATTGCTTTGCTTTTGTCTACGAAGTACGGAGTACAGGGCTACGAGTACGGGATACTTTGTCGCCTTACCTTGCGCTTTTGCCTTGCCTCGAGCTTTGCCTCGCCTTGAGCTTTGCCTTGCCTCGAGTTTTGCCTTGCCTCGAGCTTTGCTCTGCCTTGAGCATTGCCTTTAGGTACTTTCCGTCAATGTCCTGAATTGGTCTAGTCTAAACTGATCTGAACTCCTTGATCCGAACTGCCTGGTCTACTCTCTTTGTCTCTCCAACGGCTTGGCAAGCATTATATTGCGATTTGCACTGAGGCGTGCGATAGTGTTCTATACCGGTTCATCTCTACTTTGCCTGCTTAACTACTCCGTACATGCAGCCTGCTCGTTGGCCGCGGATGTTGTTGCATCAACTCAATCAACGTTACTACTTACTTACTACTTAGTACTACTACTTATTACTGCTTAGTACTTTGAATGCTGCAACAAACACTGCAACGATCCAAGAGGCACTCGCAACCAACCTACATCCACAGTATGCAGCATCCTGCATCCTACGGACACGGACACATACATACCTGTATCAGTTGCCGCATGCATCCTTGCCTCACCGTCAGTCTATAGCGCCAACGGCATCGTAGACTGCAGAGCACGACCAACTATCTCCTTCACTCCTCTTCCTCTCTGGCCTTGCCTTCTCCTTCCCCCAGATCTTCGACTCTCCCATAGCCTCCGACGGCCCTGCCGGGAGCTCTCCGCACTTCGCTCGCTGCCTCTTCACACGTCCAGATCTTTAAAAGTCACAATGTCACAAAGTCAAGTGAAGCAAGTCTTGCAAGTAATGTAGTCCCAAATATTAAGTATATACCAGTCCACCTACCAGTGGAACCAAAAAATGCATCCATCCGTAGATGTGAATGATGAACGAGATCCATCCAGATCTGTTCTGTCCGTGCCTTGCCAGAATAAGAAGAAAAAAATAAATATGATCCAAGAATAATAATGATAACCGTGTTCCAATAACCGTGTCGAATAAGCGTAATTTTGTGTTGATGGTGTTGATGATACAATGTGTGATGTGGTGTGCTGATGGCGTGTTGATAGTGTCGACGTCATGTCATGTCGTCTTGTGTTGTATAGATCAATGTCGATGTGTCGATGGATGTGTTGATATCGTTGTGACATCAATGTGTCATCGTTTGTAGTGCAGGGCACCTTGGTTCATAGACCATAGCTCTTGGTGTGAGTCCTTAAAATCCAAACACCTTGAACCGACTCTCGGCCGGCACCTGCTGCTCCTCCACCGACTTTTGCAGCTTCCTCGTCTCGCGCACAGCCGCATCCCTCTCCTCCTGCAGGTTCAGCACCTCCACCTGAGCCGTGCTCATCCTCGTGATGACGTCCTGCATCTCATTCTCCGCGTCGGCCAGAGCCTTCTCCAGCTCAGACACCTTGCCCCTCAGGGACTTCATCTCGGCCTCGTCCTCAAACGTGGCCTCGGGGAGACGGGGCGATCCGGGGAAGGTCGGGGGCGGGCCGCCAGCACGGCGGGCACCGCCCAGGCGCGGCGACTTGAGACCAGCCAGGGATCGCATCCCTCCGCTCATGCCGTTGATGCGCTGCAGAGCCCCGCTGTGCGCGTCGTGCAGCTTACCCAGCTCCTCCTCGTGGCGAGTGACGGTGTCCTCCGACGCCGTCTGCGCCGTCACAAGCTCATCCTCGAGGCCGCGGAGGTGCTCCATCAGGAACGTGATGCGCTTGTTGTTGGACTGGCGGTCCGCGTCGCCACGTGCCACAGCATCGGCCAGGCGCTTGCGCAGCTCAGAGTTGGCCGACAGCTGCTGGTGCACCTGCGACGCCAACTTCTCCACCTGGCGCGCCGACTCGACCAACTCGTCCGACAGCGCACGCTCCGCCTCAACGCCCTGAGCCTCGCTCGTCGACAGGTTGTCGTACCGACCCATGAGAGCGTCCATCTCGCCGTTAACGGCGTCGCGCTCCGTCACCGCCATGGACAGCGCCTTCTCCAGGCGTTGCATAGCGTCCGCTGTCTTCTCGTCGGCCGGCAGGCCCTGCTCGAGACCCTTGATGCGCTCCAGCGCCGTCGTGTACAGCGTCTGCAGCTTGCGGTACGCCTCCTCGAGCGACGCCGACGTCACAGGCGCGTCAGAGCCGGAGCCGTTGCTCGAGCCGCTCGCCCGCGACAGAGATGCCGGGATCAGGATGTCGTTCTCGTTGAGCAGCTCCCGCAGCGACGCAATCTCGCTCTCGGCCCTGTCCAGGTCCATCTTGAGACCACCCAGGCCCTTCTCCACCTGCCACTTCTGGTCAAGGGCGTCCTCGGCCCGGCGCCGCAGCAGGTTGATCTCGGTGCGCAGGTTCTGGATCTCGCGCTCGAATCCGCCCCTCTTGGCCGGGCCCGACACTAGGCGGTCACGCTCGGTTTCGAGGCTCTTGATGCGCTTCTCGTAGTCGCGGCTCTGGAAGAACTGCCTCTCGAGCAGGTTCTTGAGCGCGCCATGCAGCGCGTCGCGCTGCTCCTCGACGTCTTTGAGGCGCTCGGCCAGAGCCTCACGCGACTCGACCTGGCCCGTCTTGACGCTGTTGGACCGTGCCAGGCCGCCGATGCCGCCGCGCTGGCTACGCATGCCGCCTCCACCTGCGACCGAGTTAGACCGCGAAAGGCCGCTCGACATCATGACGGAACCCCGCTTAGGGGTGCTGTCCCCCATGATGGAGCCGCGGCGCAGTGTCGAGTTCTCGCCCTTAAGCGTCTCGAGCTCCTGCTGCATCTTGGTCGACTCGTACGTCAGGTTGGCGTACTCGGCAGCCTCAGCCTCGAGGCCCTCGACGCGGGCGCGCAGTTGCGGCACCACCTCCTCACGGAGGTTGTCGCGCTCGTTGCAGGCATCTTGCAGCTCGCCGCGGAGCGCCGACAGCAGGTCCTCAAAGTTGTCCTTGGAGGAACGCTCCTCAGCCAGGCGACGGCGCAGGTCCTCGCAGCTGTCCTCGAGCTCCCTCATGCGCTCGTTGGCGTCGAGGTTGTTCATCTGGGCCAGGTCGACGTGGGATGCGCGCTCGGCCAGCGTCTTGATCTTGTTGTCGAGCTCCTTCCGCCTCAGGCGCTCCTCCTGGAGCTTGTTGGTGAGCTCGAGCTTGATGGAGGCCTTCTCCTGCTCCGATCTCCTCTGGATCTTGTCGATCTCATCACGGCTGCTGTCGCCCTCACTGGCTTTGGCGGAGCTGTATCCTGAGTCGGAGAAGTAGTCGCTTGTGCGCTTGCTGGGCGCCTGTGTGTTGTTGGCCTGCTCTTGGAGGCGGTCGACGAGGTCTTCTAGGTCCATCTCTCGCCGGATGGACGCGGCCAGCTCGGAGCTGATGGATTTCAGCTCGTCCTCCATCTCGTCAATGTGTGATGTATCGTATGGTTGTAGCGTCGGCGACGTTGGTAAGTAGGAATCCCGTGCATTGGGCGAGACGTCATTTGAATATCTCGGATCGGGAGAGAAGAGGGCGCTGGGTGTGTGTGGTGGTAAGCCGCCCGCCGTCCCTTTCGCTGGAGGGGTTAGCGGCGACGTTGCGGCGGTGAAATCCGTGGCCCCGGGTGACTGGTTGCCCCAGCCGAAGAAGGTGGCAAAGGGGGATGCCGCGGTCGGGGACTTGGGAAGAGGCTTGTTGCGGTTGGCCGAGTCTGGGGTGTCGACGTCAGAGTAGAGGGAGAGGGCGTCTTCTCGTGCTGCTGTGTCGACTTGCTGGAGTTTTAGATGGGGTGGTGTCGGCTTTGGTGCTAGCATTGGAGAGGGTGAGTCGCGGCGATCAACGTAGTCGGAAACGGCAGAAACGGCCGATTCGTACTCTTCGTCGTCGGTGGTGAGGACGTCGGGTCGCAGATTGCTGTTGCTGTTGCTGCTGCGGCTAGCGGGACGCTGGTCGACAATGGCTTTGGGGGTCAAGGCGGCGTGGTCGTGATCGCCGTCGTGGTCGTATTGTTCCTCTTCGTCCACGTGGTCCTTCTTGTTACCCTTCTCTGGCACTTCCGCTTCGTCTTCGTCTCTGTCGGAGAGAAGATCGCCGTAGCCAGACAGAACGTCAGAGACGTCAGACTGGGAGTCAGACTGGGCGCCAGACGGTTGGTGCTGGTCGCCGGCGTGGGGAATGTTTCGAGTGTCGAACGATGGGTCGTCGACACCCGGCGAGGTGAAACGATCTTCTGACGGTCTGTACCACACACACCAAGAAGGAGGTGTCCCAGTCAGCGATTATGATGCGGTTGGAAGTGGACAAGTACGAGTCCAGTGAGAGAATACGGGTAATAGACAATAGAGTGTGCAGGTAGTACGAGTACTCGGTAGGGCAAGGAAGGATGGGAGGATGGGGAGGATGAGATGGAGGATGAAATGCCGGCGTGGGACCCGGTAGACAGGCAGGCCATATTGGCCTATCCCACCCCCCATGTCATCCATGGCATCCGTTGCCCATCATCATCACAGTGTACTCATACTCATAGGAGTCGCGCCCCGCAGGTGGTGAGGGGTGGTCAAGACTTACTCAGGCGGGAGAATGGTCAGCTTGGTGTTTTCGGGATAGTCGTACAAGGTAGGGCTATCCTGTGCGTCGGCGTCCCTCTCAAACCTGTGGTCTGGCTTGGGGAGGTCGATGTAGTTGGATGAGGCAGCCGAGCTCCTGGAGCCTTGAGAGCAGCGAGCAGCAAAGGTGGATGCGGCAGTGGACAGGGGCTTCCTCTTGATATGATGGACAGAGGAGCGCGGCGTGGTAGGTGTGGTGGAGTTGTCCGTGATGGTGGTGTCGTCGACGGGAGGGGCAGGTGGTGGTGCGGGCGCGGCGTCGGCGGTGGTCGGCGGTAGTGGTGCAACGTGGTCCTCGGTGTGGTGGTCGAGGTTATCGGAACGGCGGGCGGTGGCGTGTGTCGGAAGGGAGGGATATTGGTGCTCGTGCTCGTATGTGGTGGAGGAGGAGGACGAGTGGGAGGGAGAGGGAGAGGAGGGAGATGGTGCGGCAGTTTGCTGGTGGTGGCTCATGGGGGGCAGGGGCAGAGTGTGGTTGTCCGACGAGGCAGATACGGGAAGCGTCTCGAAGTAGGCGGACTCGTAACGATGCGAGGACAAGGGAGGAGCAGGCCAGGAGGAGGGGATCGACGGTGAGTCCTGGGTCTCCTGGGAGTCAGGCGACGGGGAGCGAAGACGAGGGCTTGATGCCATTTCGGGAACTGGGGGGCAGTCAAGCAGTCAAGGCGGTGTCTTGTTGGCGGGGATTGGCCATGAATGGAGCCGAAGGGGGATGGATAATAGGATGTGATGATCAGATTCGGTCGGTTAGGGGTTGAGAGGGAGTGGAGGGGGGGAGGGGGGCACGAGGCACAAGGGGGTGGTCAAGGGCCAAGGACACCAGGGAAAGGGGGGCAGACAATGGAAGGGGGACAGGGGTGTGTGTGTGTGGATGTTGGATGGCGATGGTAGCATTGGCTCTGGACAAGGAAGGGCGAGCACGGAGTACGGAGTATCCGTATTGGTGTGCTTGCTTGATTGAATGCGACCAAGGTTCAATAACCATGGACGGGCAAAGAAGTCGGCAAGTGTTAATATTATCACTCGGACGGAGCAATAATAAATTGAGATGGACGCGCGGGCACTGCGGGAAACGAAGCAGTTGAGCGGTAGATATGGAGTATCGACAGGGGTGGTTGGCGGTTGAGTTGGTGGTTGGTGTGGTTGGCGCCCTGAGCTCTGACCTTTGGCGATACGCTTGTACTCTAGATACTTCAGGTTGGTACCCTCGTTGCCGAGACTTTGACAGGGGTTGAGAGTGGTTTACAAGGGCAGAGAAAGAGGCCAGGGGAAGTTGAGATTGAAGCCAAGAGGGTCGAGAAGCAGGCTGGCAGGAAAGAGGGAGATGATGAGCGGCACGCGCCTGCAGATGCTGTACGAGTACTGGACCGACTACTCTTTGCCTGTCAGCCTCTGAACCGCGTCAATTCGCGTGCTATCCATACGAAGTACAATAATACTCCTACAAAGTACACCACTTTGCAAGTTACAGCGTAATACCTGTATTTAGCACACCACGAGTACTTGCTAAGCAGTACTAAACGCCAAAGAAAGACCAATGCAAAGGCCCAGGCCGTCATTCAGGGGAAGTGGGCCCCGAGAACAAGGATAGACACGGGCATCTGACCACTCAGACGCAAGAATGGCAAAAAAGATCTGGCAGTCGCGCCTTCCAATCAGGACTCCAACCAGGCACGCGTCTCGCCGGGGTTCCTGCGCTAGCGCTCTACCAAGGACCAGAGGTCCCATATATGGTTCTCTATATTGACCAATCATAGCCTATAGTTTTGTAGGCCATCTACCTCGTGGTCGGGCAATGGCCAGGGGCAGCAGGCGCTCTAAATGAAATGAAGAGGCAAGAACGACCTGTCATGCAACAATCTAATACCACCTGCCGTAATATGGCGGAAATACGGATGGCCATACTTACTTGTACCTCTAGAGCATGCAGACAGCTGATGATGCTCTGCGCTGCTTTCTGCACGTAAGACGGACTACAATATTATGTTCCTTGCTTCCTTACGAGTACTGTGCTCTATGCATAACCAGATAATACCATGCCAGTATTATCCTGCACGTGCTAAGAGCAGATACGAGAGCACGCGCCCATGGTTTACGCCGTTGCATAACACCAACAAACGCTAGTTGGCAAGCAGGCATAACAGTTTTGATAGTCTCTCCAGACTACCATTTTGCCAGTATCCCTTGCCGTTCAACCCTTCAACGCCAAAAGGTTAATCGCATTGCCCTTGCCATGCTTTGCCACACGGGAGATCCATGGTAATAACGGCATTGAAGAGGCTTCAACGCCAGTGACAATGTCAATGTCAATGGCAATGGCAATCAATGGCAATGCCACCTCGTTGCAAATCCTCCGAAATGGTAGTCAGCCAGGCCAGGCCCACTACAGGTACAGTACAGTACGTACTCTGTACCCGCGCCAGCCACTCTGGACGCGTTGGCCTTTCAAGGGCGCCTTCAAGTAATAATACTCTGTACGGGTACTCGTACGCATCATTGCTCGTACAGGCCATTATATTCCGAAGAGAACGCAGACGAGGGCAGATATCCCTTCTGCCATGCCGCTCCTGCCACCTGCCCGCACATCGTACCCGTCTCGTAAGTACAGATATCCCCACATTGACGCGTCGCACTCTAAATGAACCACTTCGATATACTTATCACCAACAGTAAACACAGCCGCCAAACAAAAGTCAAGAATACTTACGACTAGACCCTTGGGCCTTGCGAGTACTGCTGCACTCGTAGACATGCAAGACATATGGATCCCTTGAATGTTTCTACTCCAGTTCTGCTCCAGACTCCAGTATTCTAGAGTCCAGTAATACTCTGCTCTGGGCCCGGGCCGAGAAACATTTGTCTCTGCAGTCCAGTCTTCCGTCTCCAGTCTCCATCCAACTCCAGACTCCAGACTCAGACTCCAGACTCAGACTCCAGGCTCCCAAACTTTACTGTACGCTATACAAGGAACGGGAAAACTGGATCCAGGCTGGGAGCAAAACAACAAGACTCACTGTTGGCGCATAGGCACATATACTACCACTTCTACTCGAATACTGCAGTTCTTCAACGCCTTCTTCAACGGGCCTCGTGCAGCTGTACAGAGTATTATTACAGAGCACATGCAGCGTAATCCGCAAGGCGTAGTATGACGAGTACTCCGTACTACTGTAGTAATACTAAGTACGTACATGCACCCATCGCTTCAGGTAGGTGGTCAGCGCCACCTCGTAATACTCGCGCCTGTGATTACTCCGTACCTGCATACTTGTAATACGGCGTATTCGTACGAGCATTGCGCCTGTGCTCCGTGCTCATTCTCCGTACTCGTAGTGTTTCCCTCGGTCCCTCGGGTCCGCCCCGGCGCGGTCGGCTACCTACGGTGGCTGTACTCCGAGCAAGTACGAGCTGTGATGTGGCCTCTGCTCTCGTGTCAGGACGAGGTCCCTCGGGCCTCAGGTTCCTCAGGTATACATCTATACGGAGTACGGAGTACTCGTACTCGTAATACACCGAGTCGTATACGGAATATTGATGCGTACTTCGTATGCCAGGTGGGTGGTCAGCGCAGCGGTAAACGTGGTGCCTCAAGTACGACTCCGGTCTGTGCGCGCGGGGAGCCAGCCGCATTATTTGCGAAACAATTCAATATACGAGTACTCCGCAGGAAACATACGAGTACAAACTATATTTGCACTGCCATCTTCTTTATTCTGCACGTCCCTGTATCAATATCATGCGATCGCCTATAATAATACTCCGTACCTGCACCTGAGCCTCAATCAACCGTGGTCCGAGGTCCGTGGCTGGTGTTTCTGTAGACCCTTGATCTTGACCTTGATGCCAGCCACCAGTCCTGGTCCCTTGCAGCTAGGCACACGTACGAAATCTCGTGCTCATACATGTAATATTGATACTTGGTACTCTTACTTCTAACTCTTAGGTAGCCTTGCTATCACTACTAACTTGCAACAGAGTGCTCTGGGTGTAAGGCAATGAGCACCGCGTACTCTGTGGCAGCTACGAAAAATCCAGCTTCCCCTCTGGCAACAGCGCCAACGTCCCATTGCAAGGACACCTCCTCTGCTGGGCCATCATAAACGCCAGCCCGGCAGCCGGTTTCGTCCCCGAGCCGTGTGCCTCCTCCATGACCCATGTGCACCGCGTGCACCGCCTCCACTGCTTGCCTGGCCCCATTCGCGTCTTGCTCCTCGTAAAGGCGTCAATCTGTACCGTGCGCATGCCGTCCACAATGCGCGGCAGGTCTGCTGACCCATTGTCGGCGTCGTCGTCATCCTGCACCGTCATGATGGACAGCGGCTCGAAAAAGAGCTTGGCCGGCTCCGTCGCCTTGCGAAACCCTGCCAGGTCCACCGTGAAGAAGCGCTGTAGCACCGGCCAGAAGCCCGGCGGCGGGCCCGTCGCCACCAGCATCTGCATCTCCAGCCGCGCCCGCGCCGCCTTGACCGCCTCCTCCTCCTCCTTGCCGCCCTGTGCCGCCCCGTTGGCCTGCTGGCTCCGCACCATCTTAGGGATGAAGGCTCCGTATGCCTTGGCCACCCCCGACCCCAGCAGGCCCACCAGCTTCTCAAACTCGTTCACTCGCACCAGCGCCGAGCTGCTCGTCTGCTGCAGCTTCTGAAAAGCCCGCTGGATCCGCGGGTTGGGCATGCTGCCGCCCCCGCCCGGCGGTCCTGCTGCCGCTGCTGCCGACTGCCGCCGGTAGAAAGTTACGGCCTTGCTCGCCATCGCCTCCATGTGCGTCAACCGCCGGCACAGAGCCATCAGGAAGCATCGGCTGCTTGAGCAGAGGACCAGGTGCAGAGCCACGTCGTTACGCTTCTCCAGGTATCCCGATATCTCGTTCGCTCGCTCCGGGTTCAGCCGCGACGTAAACTCCTCGTCATTCATCAACTCAAACAGCGAGTCCGTGATCCAGGCAACCAGGTCAAGTGACCACTTGATCACCGAACCTAGCATCTCGACCACCTCTGTGACGTTGACCGTTAGCACTGACTACTATTACAACCACATCGTCGTAACTACCATGTATCGGGAGACAAGATAGGGGTGGGGAGGTTATAAACGTACCGTAGTCATCCATCGGACTCCTCCGTCCGGCTACGTTGAACTGCGCGGTCATGGCGACAGTCACGTTGAATGCCGCGTGGCGGATCGCCGACGCTATTGACCCGTATGCGCTTTGGAAGCTCCGGGGGCTCGTGTCACCCCGGAACCCTAGGCTGATCAGGATGGCGATGCATGACGGCAGCTGCATGTTCTTGAGCAGCGCATCGTGCGACGGCTCCACCACGTAGTCAACCTGCACGGCCAAGAGGCGGATAATCTCGCCGACAAAGTCTTGCACAAACCCTGTTTTTGCCATCTATCAGTATGCGTGCATGCCAATCCGCGCGGGTAGTACTCGTAGATAGGACATACTGGGCTTTGTGGTAGCCAGAGGCTGAATGATAGGAAGTATGTCGTCAAAGTTGGTCTGGTATCTGATACAACTTGCTGTCGTGATCACGAGACCAGCAATCGTAGCAGCATAGTGCTCTGTTTCCTCGTTAGCAGTTTGCAAAACGAAAGAAAGAAAAAAGTCTGCAGCATAGTTGTGTGCCGCTTACCATCGCGCAGGCTGTTCCCGATATCTCCCTCTGGAAGGCCGAGCCTGCTCCAGGTCATCTTGCCACTGTCTCCAAGCTGAATCATGGAGCATCCGCTTGGTGAAAGGGCAATCTGCTGGCCTGTTGAAAACATGACGTGTTAGATTTCGTCCATCTGTTCGCAGAAAACAAAAATGTGCATGGTGAGGGCTCACATTGAGAATCGTTGGGAAACGTGAAGCCGATCTGCCGCAGATTCATTACAGACGAAAAGTCACGCTCAGTATAGAGCTCCTCAAAAGTGAAGCGGTCACGGTGTTGAATACTCCCATCGGAGAAGGTGAGAATGGCTACCTTGCCAAACAGGGCCGACTGGATGCCAATGACGCATTTGTCGATGAGGATGGGGTCGAGGGGCTTGAGGTTGAGGGACGAGGGGGGCTCTGACGCGACGCTGTTCCTGCGGTTGCCGAGCTGCCTGACGGCCGACTGCAGGTTGTGCTTCTGCTCGACGGCCTCCCACCTGTTGATGATTGTCTGCGAGGCGGGGAAGGATCCCGGGGGATTTGTGCGAGCGCGTGCTGCGACGACCAGGGGCGGCACGGTCTCCTTGCCCGACTTGTCGAGCATGGAGGGTAGGACGAGCAGGCTGGTGATGTCCGGGGTCGCGACCTGTTCGGGAGAGTCGTCGGCCAAGGTAGTCACAGCGCAGGGCTTAGCAACGAGGCCGGCATTGAAGCGCGTGTCCTGCGAGCCTCTCTCCTTTCCCGCCTGGACGGCCCACTGAAGATCGACGCGGACAAAGTGCAGCCGGCGGGCTGATGTGACGAGCGCGAGCGTCAGGTACTTCTTCTCCGAGGCAAAGGCGGCGTGGGTGATGAGCTCGTCAGCGCCGCCGCCGCCCACGCTCTCAAGCTCCAGCTTCGTCTCCTCGGCCCGCTGGTTGACTTGCATGTACGCCATCTTGAGCAGGCCGCCCGTCGTCACTGTCAGGAGCGCGCTCCTCCCGTTCTGCGGGTGCGCCGGCGACTCGGCGTGCATAAACGAGCTCGTGTACGAGTGCGGGAATCCCGGCCGCTCGCTCTTGTTGGCCGGCCCGAGGAGCACATTGTACGACTGCCGCGTCGCCTTGTCACCCAGGCCCGCCGCCGGCTGGCTCACCGGCAGCCAGTAGCTCCCCACCACGGCCTGGCTGTCGTCAACGGCCTCCGGCGCCCACATCTGCGTGCTGTACGGCTGGTTGAGAGAGTGGGAGAACATGAGCAGCGTCAGCCTCCCCGAGCTGTCGAACACGGCCAGCTCGGGGTTATTGGTCTCAGACCACTCCAGGTGCACCAGTGGGTCGTCGGGCGTGCCGCTCACCAGCTCGCACACCGTCGGCTCGCTCAGGCTCCATTCTCCGTCCGACGGCTGACATCGCACAAATCGAAGCTCTAGCTCCTGTCCGTCCGGTGTGATGGATGCAATCGTTCCCACCTTGGACCAAGCCAGTGTCCTGGATTTCAATATTGGTCAGTCTCGAATCTCACCGAATCCCCGATGCCTGGGGGCAAGAGGCGCAGATGCAAATACCTGAAGCATCCACGATTTCGGAGCTGATCTAGCCTCAGGTCGATTTGCTTGGTAGGCTGTCGCATAGTAGGCAGCCCGGTGCCATCGCCGAACAGATCATCAACGTCCCCTACTCCGTCCATCTGCATGGGGAGGCCATTGCCGAGGAGCAGAGGCATCTCCTTGGTAGCCATGTGATGAAATAATATCCAAGAAATTTGCAGTCGTAGCTTTTTTTCTCTTCTCCCGTAGTGATAACCCAAAAAAAAATTAGATGGAAAAAACAAAAAATTGCTGCTTATTCTTAAGGTGAATAGCACCAAACAACTGAGCTCCAGCCTCGTAGCTCTCAAGTCGTTTCTCTCAACAACGGATCATTACGCGCGCAGAACAACGGGCTGGCTGGCTGGCTGGCCACCACGAAAGTGAAATGTCGGCGAGCGGAGTGTCAAGTATCGGGTATCACTGCTGGAGCTTTGTGTCGTTGCCGGGATGGATGTCTATGATGAGGCTGAGATGGCTGTGAAGAAGGCTGACTGAGGTTGGTTAAGATGTGATGATGATGTCGGTAAAACACCGGTCAGCTAGTACAAACGATCCTAAGCTGGCAACGGTGCTCGGACGGCAGGGCGGGTACCTGCGATGCCACCTGTGGATCGCACCTACCTCTAGTCTATTTATGTTAGTGCTTGTCGACGCGAGCATCGACCCTCTCTGCATATATCTAAAGGCCTTCCTTCTGACTCTTCTTGTCGTCAGGGTAGTGATGCTTCAGCCTCTGCAGTCATGGGGGCGATGTCCGGTCACGTGACACCCTTGACAGGTACCATGGTGTGCCCGTATTCAACACCTTGTCTGCACGTACAGCCGCTATCCGCGCTGTCAATCCCTCATACTTGAAGCCAGATTGGCCACAGCAAGCCACACCACCAACAGTTACCAATACAAGTACTCCCGAGGTCCAGCACCACCTGTAGGGTGAGTTCAGCACTCAAGATGAACCGCGGCTTGTGGCAAGCTCAGAGGTTCTGGCTACAGTCCCACACGGCCCGTGGACCAATTCATGGCTACAAGGCTGTCTGGTACTCTTACTCGACGCAGGCGTCGCCCAGGGCGTCTAAGAGCCCGGGCTGGGGCTCCGGGGCTTTCTTGGCACTGGGCGTAGCGCTTGGTGGAGCTGTGACAGCAGCCGGTCTAAACCTGAAGCTTGGAGCTGGCGAGCCGGCCAAGGCCGCGACAGGAGAGCCAAACCCAGAGGCAGAGCCCAGATGGTTGCAGGACAAAGGCCATGTTCCCACACGGAGGATCTATGCTGATAAGGAAGCAACGCTGAAGGTGAGCTACAGCGCCAAAGCAGCGTCCATCGCGTGCTTACCCTAGTGCCCGAGCTCGAGCTCACCAGTATACATACATAGGCCGTTGGGCAGATCAGGAAAGTCGTGGGTGAGGACAACGTCAGTATAGACCAAGATGATCTCGACGCTCATGGATACTCGGAATGGTCCACCTCCAACACGGATGTGAGGCCCGCAGCGGTGGTGCGGCCGTCGTCAACCGAGATGGTGTCAGCCATTGCTCGGATCTGCACCGCCTACCGGGTGCCCATGGTTCCCTACGGGGCCGGGTCGAGCGTCGAGGGCAACTTTAGCTCGCCGTTCCCGGGTGTTTGCATCGACCTGTCCGGGATGGACAAGGTGGTGGCCTTCCACCCTGACGATATGGACGTCGTGGTCCAGGCGGGCGTCAACTGGACCAACCTCAATGACGAGATCAAGCACAGCGGCCTATTCCTGCCTCTCGACCCCAGCCCGACGGCTCTCGTCGGCGGCATGGTCTCGACCAATTGCTCGGGTACCAACGCGCTTAGATACGGCACCATGAAGGACTACGTGGTCAATCTAACGGTCGTCCTGGCTGATGGGTCCGTCATCAAGACGCGCCACCGCCCGCGCAAGACGTCGGCGGGGTACAACCTCAACGCGCTCTTCACGGGTACCGAGGGGACGCTAGGCATTGTGACGGAGGCGACGCTGAAACTGGCCATCATTCCCGACCACTTCAGCGTCGCTACCGTGACCTTCTCGACCGTCAAGGAGGCCGCGGACGCGGCGTCGAGGATGATCCGCAAGGGCGTGCCGCTTGCCGCCCTCGAACTCATGGATGATGTGCAAATGAAGGTGGTTAACATGAGCGGTGGTGCTGGCGGGCGACTGTGGGAGGAGAAGGCCACACTCTTCCTCAAGTAAGGCCACTTTCTTTTGTTCAAAATGAGGTACATGAGCTGATTGTGGTAGATTCTCTGGGACAGAGAGCTCTGTCAAGGACAATGTCGACTCGGCAAAGGCGATTTCCAAGGACCACCAGTGCCACAGCTTTGAGGCTGCTGCGGGACAGGCCGAGATGGACTCGCTGTGGTCGGCAAGAAAGCAGGCGCTGTGGGCTTCGCTTGCCGTCCGGCCAGAGGGCACGCAGATATGGTCTACAGATGTGGCCGTTCCGATCTCACGCATGGCGCAGATCATTGGTAAGTCAAGATCAATCCCTGGTATGAAGCCGTCACTCTTGGATCTATATACTGATAATCTGGCTGCAGAGGAGTCCAAGGCTAGAGCCGCAAAGCTTGGCTTGTTCACCAGCGTGCTGGGCCACGTTGGCGACGGCAACTTTCACCAGATCGTCATGTACAATCCCGACAAGGCGGACCAGAAGAAGGCTGTGCAGCAGTGCGTTGACGAGATGATGGTCAAGGCTGTCGAAATGGAGGGCACCGTCTCGGTACGTGATCCCGGTCATGCATCTTTCCATTTATGCTTATTGCTTACCCATGACGTACTCGTACAGGGAGAACATGGCATCGGACTTGGCAAAAAGGTAATAGTTATTCCCCCTCGCCCTTTTTCCAATTCAAATCCGAAAGACGCTGTGCTAACCGTAGTCTAGGAGTGCTTGATGAAAGAACTCGGCCCTGCCACAATTGGTGTTATGAAGGCATTAAAGGACACCCTAGATCCATTGTGAGAAAGCCGATATTATAGACAAAACGGTTCAAACCCGTTCGAAGAGTATTACGGGCTGACAATACATGAATAGGTGGCTGCTGAATCCAGGTAAAGTCTTTGACGAATAGGTCTCCATGACTGCACGGCAAGGTGTGATCGCCATGTCCATGGCCTCGTATCATCAGCCGCAATCAACGACCAGCGAGACGGCCAGCTCACTCATTGCTCCGAGCCTTGTCGCACTTTCAATTCCAACCCAACGCGGGGTTTCTACTTCGTACTCGCCATAACTCCATAAGCATGCATGCCCATGGATCGTGGATCATGTCATGTACATGCACTGCCGCCACACCTTTGGAGGTGCTCTAACCAACTACCTGGTACATACTCGTACGAGTGCGCAGTGCTGCCTTGTTTTTATTTTGCGTTTCTTTTTAGCCTTGAGGTCTTTTGCATGATTGTCGTTCCTGCCATGCAACTGTAATACATAGCTTATTATCTGCCGAACGTTTACCAATCACCAGCCGTATGGCTGTCACCCCAGTCCCGGCCAAGCTTTTCCCCCTCCCAGAAATCTATACTCAATTCGGCAGCTGATATCTCTCGGCGAAAGTGCCTACTGGCTACATGTACGCCCATCGCTGCCCAGCACCTTCTCCGCCGAGTTTCTTCACGGGCAACACGGTTATGCCAAGCGGTGCTTTTGCGTACCGCGTACATGTATCACGGCAAGCTTCCCTCCCGGGTATTGCAGAAGTCCCAGGCACACACACACACACCCCGCTCACTCTAATCGCATACGGACCTGTCATATGCCGGGCCTTTTGCTCGATGGGCTAAGCATCTGATTATGCTTATGCGAATGCCGTGATTTGAGGTATCCATGGTGCTGCGCTCTCTCGTACCTGTTTCCCGTACGAGTAATATGCATGATCCTCCGCGTCTCTTGGGTATTTAGATCTGTGTCTCCCTCACATACTCTGATACCCTGATCTCTGGAAGGAGGCCATTTCCTGTGTATATCCATACCGTTTCTGTATATCTTCACATATCACATCATGTCTCTCAAGCTTGCCGTCGCGGCCCTTCTGGCCAGCGCCCAGATCTCCCCCGCCCTGGCAGCTGCCAAGCCCTACCCTCCTGCCGAGGGGATGCGCCTGATCAAGACGTCGCCCTCGGACGAGGGCACGTGGGTTACACCAGAGGAGAAGTACAATCTCGTGAAGGCCGGCAGGAAGTCGGGCGGCGGATACGTCGACATCACCAACATCAAGGACAGCGAGGTCCTCGCCAGCCTGGCCAGGAGCAGCGCCGACAGCAGCAGCAGCCGGCTGTCGTCGTCGGCCAGCAAGGTCAAGTATCCTACCGAGCTGTCGCACGTGGACGAGGCCAGCGCGCTGGTCGAGACGCGGGACATTGAGCAGCCAAAGAAGTGGCTGACGAAGCTGGCGTCGTAAGAAGTTCCTTCACTGGGCGGTACACTGAAAGGATGAATGGCAAAGATGAAAGATGGACTGACAGGAGAGTAGGTACAAGAACCGACACTGCCAGTCTCAGACGGGAGTCGAGGCTGCCGACTGGTGGTTCGAGAATATCAAGGAGATTGCCTCGGCGGCCGATGGCATCTCTGTGGTCCAGGTGTCCCACGATGATTTTGAGCAAAAGTCCATCATTGCTCGCATCCAAGGAGCCAAGACAAACGATAGTGGTGAGCCTACATCTACCTGTGAACGTGAACATTGATGTTTGGGCTGGCTGACATGAACATTAGTGATCCTCGGCTCCCACTTGGATTCCACGGCCGGCAAGCCGACCGACACGGCCCCAGGAGCTGACGACAACGCCTCCGGGTCGGTCGTGGTTCTCGAGACGCTCCGAGTCCTGGCCAAGGCGGGCTACAAGCCCGATAACACGCTCGAGTTTCACTGGTACGCTGGCGAGGAGATCGGTCTCGTGGGCTCGGCCGACATCTGGGCCGACTACAAGGCCAAGGGCAAGGTGGTCAAGGCGTACGTCAACCAGGACATGACGGGGTACTCACCCAGCGGGACGCCCGCCCTCATCACCGACTTCACCGACGGCGGGCTCAACGACTACCTCAAGCTCGTGGTCACCGAATACACGGGCAAGGCTCCCAACGAGGGCGAATGCGGCTACGCGTGCTCTGACCACGCCTCGGCCAACTCTAATGGATTTCGTGAGTTCTCTGCATATCATGAGGGTTGACAGGTTGAATGGAGACTGACTATTTTGAATTGATAGCTGCCGCGTTCTTGTTCGAGGATTTGATGGACAACACAAGCCCGTATATTCACTCTGCTAACGATGTAAGTTTGTTTGTTCTTCCCTATTGGGCTCTTTTTGGTAAGGGCTCTCCTTGGCGTAACCCAGGTATTGACCGTTTGGTAGACGCCCGAGACTATCCAGTGGGATGCTGTGGAAGCGCACGTCAAGTTTAGCATTGGTTTTGTGGTTGAGGCTTCGTTCCTCTAGGGTGTGTACATGTAAACTGCCGTCTGCCCGCGAATATGGAGTATGCACTCGCATCACACGGGGAGAGACTTTGGAAGACGCTACAAAGGATGTAGAGTTTGTACAATGTGAAAGAGAGATTGAGGACAAAGTATACCGAAATTTCATCGGAACTATAGCAATCGTGATTGACGTTGCCGCCAATATTGAAGATTTAAGAAACAAAATAACCTTGGGCCAAGACATTGACGACCCCACTTGTGGCTGAGGTGAAGAAGCAGGGAGAGTTGAAGTCTAGGGAGTGAGGCTGCCAAGATGGTTTGCCGAACTTCAAGACTATTGAAAAGAAGAGTGGATATAGATTAAGGTTGGACTATTGATTGAATTACCGGCATCGACCTGTAAACTGTCTGAGGCGAACTCTGGGATACACGATCAACGATCACACGAGCACACAAGAAAGCCAGAGAGTGCAGCTACGTTGAGATGGATGGATGGATAGCCCGAGTTAGTTTAGTCATGTTATGTTCGATTAAATGTGTATGGATGGATGAATGCATGTGTTAGCAGTATAGTAGAATGCACAAGGACAGTTTCTATATCGAGTACGATGACAATACGAGTATCTCATTTGTTTTGCCTTGTTTTGTTTCTGGTTGTTTATGCTGTGGGTGCAGTTGTCAATGCCGTATCGTGATCCAGGGAGCATCCAGAGCCATGGAGTAATACACAGCACGGAGTACTCGTAATCATGCTGCGTACGACTCGATACGAGCGTCGAGGAATACCTTGTACATGATGATACTTTATCCTGCACCGACAGTACAATGGAAGATGAGAAAGCCTGTGGGAGAAGAGCTCCTTCCCAAAAATGGGTTTACGTCACATCTGGTTCGCTCCTTCCTTCTCTTCGTCTTCGAGAAGGGGCATCTGACTCATCTGTGCATTCCCGGCATAACGAGTACTCGCATCTGTATCTCTGCATCGAACCTCGTAACATCAGGGACGAGACGAAGGACAAGACGAAGGACAAGACGAGGGACCAAAGTCAGCGTCATCACATGTATCCTTCGAGGCTTGGGCAAAGACGAAAGAAGCACCTCCTCCCAGCGATCACCATCTTTGTCCACCCTCGAGCCAAGGTTGGCGCTACGCTACACGAAGAAAGGCAAAGGGATGAAGGAGGGTGAAGGAGGGGAGGGAATGGCACCAGAACCCACAACGCCACGTGCATCCTCATCATTGCTGTAAGCCCTTGTCGTCGGAGGCTGAGCTGCTGAGTAGGAGTTGTGCTACACGAGTGTGTGAAGCTAACGACACGAATACCACACAGGTGGGATGCATGCATACAGCCAGACGTATCGATACTCGCACTCGGTACGTACGGAGTATTACTCGATACTCGTCTCGTCCCACGCAGGATTATGCCACTGCGACGCTCAGGCCTGACACCATCTCCGGGCACCGGGGACCAAGTCCAAGTCCATGGATGCCATGGCATTGACGGCCCACCTTTATCCTGGCTGAAGTGAGAGCAGCAATGCCATTGCGGGAGCCGCTTCGCCGCTGTCATCACCATTCAATCGCCACTCCGTTTCACATCGTACATCGTACATCGTACATCGACATCGTATGTGGATGGGATTACTACTACGAGTGCGGCGTCCACACAACACAGTCATCGAGGATTCCAGAAAATATGGAGCAACGTACATGAACAAGGGACGTGCGAGACGCGCGCCTGGGAGAGAAAACTTTGGGTACGATGCATGCAAACGAGTACAACGGAGTGGAGAGCCTTGAGAGTACTCGTACGGAGTAAGATGATGGTAGTAGCCAGGTTGCCAGGTTGTCAGGTGCCAGGCCAGGCGCGAAATCAAAGGAAATATCCCCTCCCAACAGTTACAGCACCGACAGGGCCCATCTGCAGAGGTGTTTGGCGGGGTTTGCCATGAACCTTGAACCGTTGCATTTGGCCCACGGATAGCCATGTGTGGGCTGCTCTCCTGTTGGTCGTCTTGCCCGACATCTGGCTCCCCTTGCGTGCATGCGACAGGACGACGAGGAACCGCAAAAGAAAGGAAAGAAGAAAAAAAGCTCTCAGCAAACGCGTTGCTGACAGGTTCATACACGTACAGGTACGGATACTCCATACAGGCATAGAGATCCAGTGTTTCAGTCGTTGACGACTGGGGGCGATTGGCACCCGAGCACCCAACTCGGCAGCGTGCGGCGTGCGCGCATCTGCCCCCTTGTCCGTGGCACGCAGCCGTGGCAGCACATGGCGTGTGATGGGATGAGAGGCGCTGTCGGTCGTATGCGACCCGTCATCACACTGGGCTTCTGGGGGCGATGTGATTCGACGGCGGGGCTCAATGGGCCACGAGTTTGATGGGCGCGTGCGTAAGTAGCACGAGTGGACGAGTTGGCTGGCATCGACTCGACCTGTCCCGTGCACCGGGCGACTGCCACTGGCGGGAACAGAGACGGACGACTAGCACGCCGCATGGAGTGTGCTAGTATTATTACGAGTTACGGAGCGTGCATTGGCATTGCTGCTAGCACCAGGTCAGGCCAGGCACACAAGAACTGGCACTGGTCCCGGCACGAACCGCCACATCGTGATGTGGTGGTGGTGGTGTATGGTGTACGGAGTATCGGTTGTGATGTGGCCCGTGGTGGTGGCCATTGTTATTGATTCTTGTGAGTGTGTGAGCCATCACCTCGAGTCCTCGACCGTCCAATTTTTCAATTAATCCCCTGGTTGGCATTCCCCAGGACGCGACACACAGGGCCAGACCAACCCATCGATGCGGTACACATTTCTTGCCCGTCAGCCCGATTTGTACGTCACTGGCCACTGGCCCAGCGGCGGCCCCGGTGGCAAGCTCCGTGGATTGACGTGGGCCTGGGACCTGGGTTGGCATTGGCAGCATCCACGCAACTCAGGCACGCAACTACGGGTACGAGCACGGACACGGAGGACAAGGCCCCTCTTCCCCTCGGTCTGGGCCAGACACAGTCTCGGGTCAGGGGGATCATTCCCTAGTATTACAAGGGAGGGGGATTGGAGTGGGAGCAGTACTCGTAATACACGGAGTACGGAGTACAGCCAGGACTCTAGGAGGAGTACGACGAGTATTTGCGCTGTGCCTGTGCTCGTACTTACGGAAGTGACTCTGATCATTCAGACAGACGTCAACAGGTACCGTACCAGTATCCCGTACCGTATCCGCTCTCACCCATTGACTAACAATGACCCCTGGTGCCCTAGTGTCCACTCACCGTTCGACTCTCCGCTCAATATCCACACCATCCCTGGGATCTAGTGGAGACGTTGGCGCATCTCCCTACCTTCTCCTTACAGGGTCCCCGAGTCTCTACGCCGTACGGAGTAAGTACATTGCGGCCTTCCATTGCTACCGAGGAGCCTGCATTGGTGCAGAGAGACTAGGCGCATTGGCACATTGGCACATTGCATTGCCAATTGGCACGGAGAGACTAGGATGGACTAGGAGAGAATGGTACGGTACGAGTGCTCGTACGGAGTAGAGAGAGACCAGGAGACGGGACAGACCAGGAGAGAGCTCTTCTACTGTTGCTTCTGCCCTCTCGACCATTCTCTCGTCTCTCAACGTTCCTGAATTCGAGACATGTCCATTCCCATTCTTTGCTAGGGGCCGACTCCTCATCCTTCTCTTGAATCTCTTCGGCATCCACGGGACCGTTGATCACTTTTAAGTTTGCGACCAGTCTCTTCCAGCATACACACACACACACACGCAGCACACTCCTCGAGTCCTCGCATCTACGCATCTACGCGTCACAGCATGAGCTTGGCTCAAAGTTAATATTAATCACCTCCTCTTCAGTCCTCCACGGTCCTTCTCGCCCTCTTTTACTTCTTCTCTTCTCTTCCCTTGCTGGCCAGATCTTGATTCTCCCCAGCTTGGCACTGCGAATGTCTGGCAGCAATTCACTGCCTGTCCCGCGCCCACAGACATTGTGATTATTACGAGTACACACATATCACTGTGTATTACAACATCCCGCGCTCCAATTAAGAAACACTGTCGCCCGGGTTTCTCCCAACGACTGCCGCCGACAACAATAACAACAATAAAAACATTGGCCCAGTGTCTTTGTACTTCAAGAAGCGACGCTTTGCTTATATATATTGATATATATATATATATATATATACAACAACCACCGTCAAGCTTCCACCTCGAACTAGTACGCTTGCGTCCTCAACACACAGCCAACATGACTGCACACGACAACACGGCGACCAATGGGTCCGATACATCCTTCTACGACAGCTTCCGCTGGCTGGACGAGCACAGCGACCTTGACCTAAGCCTGGGCTTTGGCGATATGGGTCAGAACAAGAACAACATCGGCGGTGGCAATGACAAGCCCCCGTTCTCCTCTGAAGGCGACGAGCTCTCTCGACGTCTGTCCAACGCCAACACCAATAGCCCCAACAGCGGCCGCCGCCGCCTCTCTCTCAGCAAATTCCCGCGCCCGTCCATAAGTCTGAGCCGACCAGGCACCAAGGATGCCAACGTCGCAGCGTCCCCTCCCCCTCTCAAGCACACTACGAGCCAGACCCAGTCCAAGCCAACCGGCCACGGAAGGAGGATGTCCCGGGCCCTGTCCCTGGCATCCATGAAACACCCCCAGATGCAGAGCAACCAACAGCAGCAGCATGCCCGCCAGGTGTCGACGCCCATTGACGTCGCCGCGACCCACTACCAAGACCAGGGTGCCCGCCTCACACTGCGCGAGTACATTGCAACGCCGGCCAAGTTTGACGAGGCCCTCGAGTACGGGTTCCCGGCGCTCGGGGAGGCCACAGACAGCAGCAGCAAGACGTCGGAAGAGCATGATGCCCAGCGTAGCAACAAGAAGAACAAGAAGCTGCTCCCTGTCCTGCCCGGCTTCAACAACTCCTCAAACGACGACCGCTCCTCGACGCACAGCACAGTCAGCGACCCGGACTCGCCCAAGACGCCGCCTACAGCCCACCACAAGCCCATGGTGTCACCGCGGCTGTGCGACCACGACATGCCCTCGTCGCCCACGGGCACCACCAGCCCCCACCACCTGCACTCGCCAAGCCAGTCACGCGAGATGACGGTGCGCATGACGCTTACGCGCCCGGACCTGCGCGGCATCCACGGCGACGACGACATGTATTCGTGGCAGCAGCCGCAGCAGAAGCAGCGGCCCTCGAGCACAGCCACGGCCCTGACCTCGCTCACGGCCATGGCTCCGAGGTCGCCCACGACATCGACGGCGCCTACGGCCTTCCGCAAGGTCAGCCACGGGCGTATCCAGTCGCAGGTGCCGATGCTGGAGGAGCGCGACCTGGACATCAAGGAGAGCATGGAGAAGCGGTTCGAGGCGTTTGACCAGGAGATGATGCATGATGATGCGCCAGACAGTGGCGTGGTCAAGCGCTTCTGGAAGCGCGTGCTGCGCGTCTAGCGTCTTTTCAGCATCTCCCCAACAGACATACGGTCTTCTCTCCCCTATCCTCCCATCTCTTCATTGGGCATACGCTCACCTTGATTCCATCATGACATTCGTTTACATCTAGCGTGGCATACTCGTTTTTCCAGCCATTGGACTTTTTTGTCTTCTTCGATTCTCTCCTGTACTATTCTTTTCGATACCCTATTGATATCTTACAACTTTCAATGCACATTTTACATGCCTCTACGATCTATCCATGTCTTTTACCATCTATCCTCGGTTTTACCATGTACTCGTCATCTTGATGATTTCTCTTCGTGACTGGTCATACAATACAAACCCCTTCCCTCGCTTGTCTCTGAAAGCATTGATGTCGTGACCGTCTGTCTCTCGTATCATGTCCCAATCTCTCGATATTGCCATGTGAGACATTTCCAGGTACATATCACGAGATGCGCTGTATGTACGAAAGTGCCCATCCCTGCAATCCAATCGAATACGTCGTATCGGTCATGCCCAGGGCTACGAATACTACGGCGTATGTGGGTAGGCATTTTATCAACTTGTTTGATCTTTGTCTGATCTTTGCAGTGTGACGGAGTACTTACAGAGTAGGTAGGTGGTGTTTGGCTGCCCTGCCCTGCCCGGGGACAAGGTACAGCGTATTCCCGTCGCCAAGTCCGCCTTGTGAAACCTCTGATGGAGCAACTCCCTGTCAGACATGCGTCTTTCTGAATCCTGAGACAGATGTAACTGCACTGCAGTGCACCTGTGTATTCGTAGTAGTTACTCCGTACGAGTACAGCGTAGTAGTGGTGTGTATCGCAAGACGAGACGAACCGTTGCCCACGGTCCCCAATGTTTCCCCGTCGGTCCTAGTAATTACGGGGACGGGGAGGTTGTATGCATTTTCGCATCTGATCAGGACTGTGGACATCGCAAGGTGCTACACTGCTACTTACTTGGCACATTGCAAGGGTATGTCCCTTAACAGAAGCAGATATTACCACGCAGTATTGCTATGGAGTATTGCTGGAGTCTGTCCTTGATTCCTTGCTAGTACGCTGTGTAATATACAGGTCCCCTTCCTCTTATTACAACTAGTCTACTCCGTACTGCCAACGATGTCACCCAGGCTCCTTTTGAGGGCAAGGTAGTAGTGCCGAGTAGCGGAGGCACCCGGGCGATCATCGCTGCGTACCTGTCCCTTGTAGACGTAGATTTCTCAGCTTGAATAATCATAGCATACAAGGTAATTAATAGCGGCTACACCGCTCATTTTGAATCTCTGAGTCTGACGGCATGCACGAGTGCAGCGTACGAGTGCAGCGTGCAGATGTGTCGCACTGAGACGTGTGCCCCTGAACATCAACCATGAATTGCATGTGCCTGCCTGTACTCCGTAGTATCTACGGAGTATAAGGTGCGAGCTGGTTAGTACTTTGTAGAATTCAGATGGCAACGACGGCACTCGTCCTCTACACTACAGGGTACACAACGAGGGACATGGATGGACGTGATTCTTTCTGGCTGTGTGCTTTGCTATCATGATACATTGATTCAAAAAAAACGAAAGACCAAAGAACGAAAACAACCCGAATGAACAAAACGAACGAAATACATGTTGAGATCCCTCCCCCATCCCCTTTATAACAAAAACTCCCCTTCTATAACGTTGGCGGGTGATGCTTCTTGCTCAAGTGTACATATTGTGACAAGGTCAATGAAAAGGGCAGGTGCGAACAAGGACAGATAGAAGTAGGCAGACAAAGAGAAGACCCATCTACGCCTCCTCATCACTGTCCTCGCCGAGCAGTTCCCCCTCGTCATCATCAACCATGGAGTAGTCGCCCCTCCCACGGGCAAACGAGTCGCGGGTGGTAAACCTCCTGAGACCACCGCCACCGCCTCCCCAACCACGTGCGCCGCCACCGCCGGAGCTGACGCGGTCGTACCCCCCGCGTGCCATCCTCCAGAGGCTCCCCAGGAGGAGAGGCGTCGAAGCCACCACGGCGGCTACGGCCGACACGGCAATAACGGGGTACTTAACCCAGGGGCGGTCGCTGTCAAACGTGGATGCGCTCGACGTGTCGCCCAAGCGGATCTGGCCGAAGCTGCGGTTCCAGTTACGGTAGACGTACCAGCCGATGGCGGCCGCGACGGCCAGCGGCACAGTCACCGCGAAGAAGATGGCCACACCCGACGTGCGGTGCTTGCGCTCAAACTCCTTCTCGTACCCCGCGCACGGGTGCTCCTCCGACGTCTTGTCCAACTCGTTGCCGCCCACGCACGTCGACAGCGGCACCTTGCGGTACCCCGTCGGCTCGAACCACGACGTCTCGTTGGTGTTGGCCGCGCACCACTCTGCTCCCGATTGCGGCTCCAGTCCTGGGACCAGCCAACACTGGCCGTGGTTGTCGAGTTCAAAGTTGTATGCGCTGCGGAGTGTTAGTGAAGTTCATTAAGGAGAGGGTGTAGAAAAGAAGGGACTGTGAAAAAAAAAGAGAAACATACCACTCATAGTCCTGTCGGGTACACTCGCAATTCTGATACCCATACAGCCGGTGGAGGTTCTGCTCATTATAGCACTTGGCCTCGGGCTTCTTGCGGAGGTACTTGGCCACGTGGCCAAAGAGGCAGCCATTTTCCTGAAGGGGGTGCTTAGGCGACCAGAGGTAGTAGTCCGAGTCATCCGAGTCCGGGTCGTCCTTGTTAAGGTGGCAGGGGCGGTCGGCGAAGCCCGAGAAGTCGAGGCTGACGGTGAGGGCCTTGCCGTCGTCCGAGGTGGCCCAGATGAGAAAGTTGCGCGAGGTGCCCGTCCGCACCGTCGTGATGTCCAGCACCGACACGTCCTTGTCGATGAACTCGTAGTCCTGCCAGGTGCGTCCCTCGTCGAGCGAGTACGAGACGGAGCGCGTCTTGACCTTGTTCCGGGCCGACGCCCGCTGTACCAGCACGATGATGGACCCCTGGTCGCCGTACTGCCACGTCCAGTGGCCCTTCTTGACAGCGGCCCACGAGATGCCCCCGTCCGTTGACAGGAACGTGTCCGCCTCGGCTATGTCGCCCAGACGCGGGCCGACGTTGCCCACGCCGAACAGCAGACCCACGGCCGTGCTCGCCGCAAACGTCCGCCGTTTGTCATCGCGCTCCGTGTAGTGGTGCAGGTGCAGCGCGCACGAGGCATCGCCCGTCGATGAGCTGCACGGGTACGCCTTGCCGTCCAGGTTCTTGGCCGGCGGCGGCAGGTAGCCCCACTCGGCGCCGTCGTTGTGAGAGATGCGCGTCTGCAGCTCCTTGGTCTTGGCTTTCTTGTCACCCACGTTGGTCACCGTGTTGATGAGCGTCACGCCCTCAAGCCCGGGAACCTTCTCAAAGTCCACGTACATGTCCGCGTCGCAGTTGACCACGGGCGCACTCATGACGTACGACGTGCCGTTGGAGTTGCTCTTGACAATGGATCCGTACTGCCGGTCCTCGGCAGGCTCGCTCAGCACAAACAGGTTGATAGCGTGCGTCGAGCTGTCCAGCACCGTGTACTCGGACACGTGACTCTGTTGGAAGTTGTGCGGGAAGTGCGCCACCTCAAAGTGCTGGCCGTCCAAGCTCGAGAAGGCCCGCAGCTCGTCCGCCTCGCCGTCCACGCCCGCCAGCACGATGAACTCGCTCATGGTCGCAAAGTCCATGACCTCGCCCTTGAACTCGGTGCGTGTCTTGAAGAAGTCATCACTCGACACAATTGTCAGCGGTGAGTCGTTGCTTTCCTCCCCGTGCGCCAGGCACACAATCTGGTCCGCCTTGCGCAGCTTGAAGGCCGAGTGGCCCGTGAACTCGCACTTCTTGACGTAACGCACAATCGTCCGCCAGTGGTCGCCGCGGTCCTCAGAGAAGGACGCCTTCATCGAGCACAGGTCACCCTTGTCCACGCCGGAGCAGTCCTCGCCCACCCAGATCAGCCAGTCCTTCTTGTCCGGGTGGAAGCTGACGGGCAGCGTGCTGTCTTTGGGTGCCGACGGCGCCTTGAAACTGTGGAAGCTGTGTCCGCGGTCCATTGTGTAGTAGACCGTCTCATCCTTGGTCGTGAAGAAGACGACGTCCTTAAAGTGCTGGTGCGTGTGGATGCCCTGCACGCCCTTGCCCTCGAGGATCTTCTCCCACGTCTTGCCGTGGTCGCTCGTCATCCAGATGACCTTGCCGACCTTGAAGCGGCCGTTGCCCACGTTCTCGGCGGGCCGCGCGATGACAGTCACGTCGTCGGCCGAGCTGGAGCCGGCCTTTTCCAGGTAGATCTTCTCAAAGTCCTGCAGCTCGGTGTCAAAGTACGACGGCTTGGACGACGAGACCTCGCCGTTGGTGTGGTTGCCGCCGGGGCTCTTGATGACGTCGGTGCAGTTGCGCTCCACCTGGTCGTCCTTTTGTGCGCCCTTGACCCTCTTGCACGTGTTTCCAGGGATCAGGCGCCAGCCTGAGGTTCCCTTGAAGGTGCCGTCGGCACCCTTCTTGCAGACGCCATCGGGCTTGATGACGGTCCCGACCTGGTTGCACTTTTTGTTGTCGTCGGGGTCACGCTGGAAGTTGTAGTCGCACTCAAAGTCGGCGTCCGTGCACTCGCAGTCATCGATGATCGGAACCGGCTCCTTGAAATCGCTCTTGACAAAGCAGTCAGCCGACTTCTTGCGTCGGTGGTACGTCTGTTTGTGGCCCATGATGCAGGTCGGCTTTCCGTCGTCGTCGACGCGGGCGTGCCAGTCCTCCATGTCGTCCTTGTTGCAGGTGCGCTCGTGCAGGCCGCTAAAGTCGATGGAGACCATGTGATAGGTGCCGTCGTCGTCGCCGAGAAGGAGGAACTTGAGGCTTGTCGAGTCCTGGGTCGTGGTGAGGATCCGTGGTCTCAGCTTGAGGCTGTTGGGGAAGGTGACGTCATGCCACTCCTCGCCGTGGTTGATCGAGTACGAGAACTTGTCAACCGTCTCCTCGACGCTCTTGACGGCCACCAGCACGGACCCGGAGTCGCCAAACTCGTACTTGTGAGGCCCATCAAGAGCCTTCTTCCACGTCAGCCCAGCGTTGTCGGACACGTAGAGGTCCGACTCCTCAAACTTGGGGAGCTCCTTGCCCAACTTGCCGTTGCCCATGACGAGCCCGGGGGCTAGGCTGGAGAAGACGCGACCGACGTTGTCGAGCCTGGTGGAGGAGTGTAGGTGGATGGTGTCGTTGTCGGCGGTGCTCAGGGGCTCAAAAGTCCTGCCGTCGTCGAAGGTGATCCTAGAGACGACCTTCTTGGGGGCCTTGCCGCTCTCGACCTCCTCAGGGTTCTCGACGATGTTGACAAGGTAAACGCCCTGGATGCCGGTGAGCTTCTCAAAGTCGACGTGGCCCCTCTGGTTGCGGTTGGTGTAGGGGAGGTTCTCGGTGAAGTAGGTGCCGTTGGAGTTGCTGGTGAAAAGGACACCCATGGGCTCGGCGGGGTGGGAGGTCATGACGTCGACCTGGATGCTGTAGTTTGTGCTCTCGAGGATGGTGTAGGCGTTCTGGTTGATCTGGTGGGAGTGGTCGTGGCTGTCGTCGGTGGGGAACATGGCGCGGTGCCAGTGGACCGAGTCGTCGGAGACGTAGAGGGCCATCTCGTCGCTGTAGAGGGAGGCGGTGGCGACGAGGAGGTAGCTTTTGACGACGGCGAGGTTGATGACGCCGTCGACGGCGCGGCTGGTGTCGAGGTTGGGCTCAAACTCGTCAATGGCGCCACCGACCTCGGCGAAGAAGGAGTCGGAGATGTGCAGGCGCTGGTCCTCCTTGAAGCTGGAGAAGGGCTCCATGATTATGCACAGAGTGCGCGACTTGTCCTTTTCCGCGTCACCAGTGGTAAACTCCTTGGACGACTTAGCCCACCAGCAGCCCGAGGTCAGGCCGCGGAGGAGGCCGACGTCCTTGAAGCCATTGATGGTGTAGACAGCCTCCTCGTTGCAGAAGATGCCCTCGCACCGCATGCCGTTGAGGATGATGCGATTCGGGTCGTCGGCATGGAAGAGGAGGAGGTCGGTCTGGAAGGCGCTGGGGACGGTGCCGGCGTACAGCTTGGTCCAGGTGGCGCCGCGGTCGGTGGTGCGGTAGAGGTAGGTGCCCTCGGTCAGGACGAAGGCCGTCTTGGGCTCGAAGCGGTGCATGACGAGCAGCATGGCCTCGCCGCGCGGGATGTCGCCGACCTGGGACCAGCTGGTGCCGGCGTCGTCGGATCGGTAGATGCTCGACTCCTCGACATCGTGGAAGATTACGGAGTCGCTGTCCTCGAAGTAGCTGAGGCCAAGAGGCGGGTGCGCGAACTTGCTGACGGACACCTTGGGCTCATTCTTGGCCGCGGAGACGAGGGCAAGGAAGAAGGCCAGGGCGACCAGCACGGCGGTGAAATTCACCGGGGTGTGGCGCCATGAGGCCGACGCCATGCCCCCGAACCTCATCGTTTCAGGCGGGAGGGCAGGCCGAAGGCGTGTATCATGAAGAGCTGGAGAGCTCAGGCAGGGAGAGAGGTAACGCGGCAGACGGAGAGAGGGCGGATGGACGGGGTGGTTTGTTGATGTTCTTTCGCGTGTACGAGATTGATTCCCGGCCCGATGTGTCGATGATGCTGGGCCCGACTTGTAGGGTATGAAGGGAGCTTGGTCGGGCTGGTTTGAGGGACGAGACGACTCGAGACACGACACGACAGACAGCTTACGACACTTTTGGCGGCTCTTTGAGTGGCGTCTGGAGCACGCAACAGCTCTGGGTGTGGCGCATGAGTTGGCTGCGCCACGTTTGTATGGAAAATGACTGGCTACCCTGTAGCGCTGGTCGATTGGTTTGAGAGTGACCTCATGTTGATAGCGGTTTGTGTGTCTTGACGTTTAATGTATAGAAGGTCTGAAACAATGTTCAAGTGAGAGCTATGTACGAGTATATTTTCTTCATTCGTGTAATGTATACGTAAATTCATTGTAATGTATGGACAGTCATGCTTTCCAATACATTTTTCCGAACTCGTGGTTCTCCGACTGCTGAGTCATGCAGTCGAACAGGTTCTTCAACGGCAGATATGGTTCACTGGGCTATCAGTGACGATAAGCCCCCTGAAGCATTCTGTACCTGTACGATAATCATACTCGTAGGTTGGAGGTACCGTACCCGGACTGCGCCCTGTTTGCCTCTACGGATAATACTCCGTACACAGTTCTAGGCTGGCAACTGGTTGGCTGTTCTCTGGTTCTGGCAGGGTTCGGGCGGACACTCTGATTGAAACGGTCCAGGGAGTAATAGCGCCCGAGCAGACCCTGGGCTGGCGGCTTGGCTTCTGATCAGTGATATTAGACCCCAGACAGGGGAGACCCTTTCATTTCCTGGCATGGAAGTGATGGCGCACGCCAATACGACAACGGATCTGGGACAGGAATTTAATCCTCCGGAAGCCAGGTATTTTGCACTAATAATAGTAATAGCAGAGGCCATATCTGTACTCTGTATTTGATATAGCAAAAGGCAGTGTGTAAGTGAAGGTTTATGGAGCTGTATTCAATCGTGTCCGACAGTACTCCGTACCTGTAGGGAAATGCACTCTGGTTCAGTGCCTGGCATTAGCGCCTGTACGCTGTATGTACGCTGTAGGCCCTTCTAGCCCCTCTGGTGCAATGCTTGATGCAAGCGATGGAGGCATCCACTATGAATTGTGACTGTTCGCCGGCCGGGGTATTACGGAGATTCATGCAGCACTCCTTGGAGTACTCCGTACTCCGTACTCCGTATTACATGGTAGCCTGTAGGAGAGCAGAGTCATCGGAGAGTGTCACCTACCAATATGGGCAGTCAAGCATGGATTGAACTCCCGTCCTTGAGCTTGCGCCTCGACCTGACCTGGGAACTAATATTGAATCCAGGCACTGATCCAGGCACTGATCCAGGGACCGCTGCTACGCTGTTTTTGTTAGCGCCTTTGAAGCGCTGTAATGGCGCTCGTCCATGCTCTGTAGCGTCTCGTCTTAGCGGGTTGACCAAGTTTATGCATCCCCGCTGCCTTCTGCCCTCTGAAGAGCGTCCATTGTAGAGAGTATGAGTTGTTGTTGTTGGTCAAGACTCTCAATACTACTTCGTTAGTTAGTAGTGTGCCCCTCTCTCCAGCTCTCTCTCCAGCTCTCCACGTGCCGTTGTCCGTGTTATTGTTTGTTTTGTTTAGACGGTAATTACCTCTGCCCCGAGTAATAATAGTCCGTGCCATCTTCTTCTCCCCACGCTCGCCTCTTCTGCCCACCACACCACCAACACGCTCCCTTTCGCTCCCTTTTGATCCGTGCGCGTTACGAGTATTATCCGTCCCGTCCCTTGCCTTCCTTTGCTGTCTCTCCTGGGTTTCTCCTTCTTTTCCCTATTTGGATTGCGCCTCCCTCTTTCAGTCTCTCCTTACACCTTCACCCTCGTTTACCTCTTTCCACATCACCACCGTCGTACCACCATCGCGCTCCTCGCTACGACTACACGCGCCCTCCCTCTCCAGCCCTCTCCGCCGCCATGGCCACTCTCTACCAGCAGTTCCTGGTCTCGCCCAGCTCCTCGGCGCTGGCTGACAAGGCTGCCCTCCACTACCTCACCACCACCACCACCGTTTCCGGCCCCGAGGACATCGTCAAGCACATTGAGGGTCTGCGCAAGCTCCTCACCAAGAAGAAGGAGAATGTCCTCTTCGCCGTCGATGGCCAGTCTTCGGCTGCCTTTGAGATCGACACCGATCTCGAGTTCCTCATTAGCGGCGGCCCCTACCTGCCCGGCCTCGACGACAACTTCATCACCGACCGCGTCGTCTCCCTGCCTGTGGTAAGTAGTAGTGAGAAGTTTGCTCTCCTGCTCCCTTGCCCGCCTATTGCGCATCTACGAAGCACTCGGACTGTGTCCCCTCTGCTAACACCTCCCCCCCTCGCCCCACAGTTCCACTTTGTCTCATTCTCCGACGACGGCAAGATCTCGCAGATTCGCCTGTCCTGGGACCAGGCCGCCCTCCTCAGACAGCTCGACGTCATTGGCAAGACGGGCCGTAACTGGCCCATCAGGGACAGTAAGGAGCAGCTCAACCTGATCCAGTCGTCCATCAAGGCCTCTGGCACCGGCGGCGGCCCGGCCTCAAGCAGCAGCAGCCAGGCCAGCCGATCGCGAGGCGCATCGCATGCAACCCGCGACCCCCACACCACGCTTCACATGCAGCCCACACGCGAGGAGCTCGAGAACGCTGCCAGGGAGTCCATCGTCACACCCTACGCTGGCAAGAACAGGCCCCAGCAGCGCCGCTTCGAGGACGTCCTTGGCGACTCGCCCGACGGCCAGAACTTTGACCCCCGCCAGCTGGCCTCCCCCGCAAAGGGTGGACAGGGTAGAAACCACCAGCCGATGCGCATCTGGGAGGGCCAGGAGGACCACCACGAGCTGGACGACTCGCCCAAGCCGCGCCCCAACAGCCAGTATGTGCGCCCGCACCCGACCAAGTACGACCACTTTGATTTTGTCGATGGTTCCGACCCTTCGGATGCGCCCAAGCCCGGCTTCAGCGTCGACAACCGCCCCAAGTCGAAGCACGACAGCAATTGGTCGTTTGACGATTTTGAGACCCCCGTCAAGCACAAGCCGTCCAAGGCGATACGCCACCAGGACGTGCGCCACTGGGGCGTCGATTCCGCGTCCCCCGCTAATGCTGCGCCGACACCCGCTCAGCACACCGCCAAGGGTCGTCGCGACGCCGAGGCCCACTTTGAGCTGCAGGACGACGGTGAGCAGGTACCCCGCCAGGAGCGCCCCCGCCCCGGTGCGGTACAAAACGAGGCCATGGGTCTCTATAAAAACCAGCTCTTCGACCAGGACAACTCGGAGACCCAGACAGACCGCACCCTCGGCAACATCACCAACCTCAGCCACCGCGGAAAAGACTTTGACGCCCACTGGGAGATGCGCGACGAGTCCTCCCCCATGCAGAACAAGGAGAACACGCGGCTTACCGCCGCCCAGGACACTGGCCGCATCCACATTGCCGGCGACGGCATGGGCGGCCGGGCGGGCACCAACCGCGACTGGCTATACGGTGATGAGACGGACACGGCGAACCAGGCGCCCGGCCAGACGGGCAAGAAGCCCTCGGCGCACAACAAGGACTTTGAGTCGCAGTGGCAGCTGAGCGACCAGATGGAGCCCGAGCCGACCAAGAAGGGCGGCAAGGCCGGCGGCATTCATATTGCGGGAGACGGTATGGGCGGCAGGGCGGGCACCAACCGCGACTGGCTGTACGGCGACGAGACGGAACAGGCGCCCAGCCAGCCCAAGAAGTCGGTGCGCAACAAGGACTTTGAGTCTCAGTGGGGGCTGGGCGACGAGGAGCCCGCCAGGGCGACCAAGACGGCCACGGCCAAGCAGACGGACCGCACGACGGACAACACCGAGCAGAACACTGGGCGCATCCACATTGCGGGCGACGGCATGGGTGGCAAGAGGGGTACCAACCGCGACTGGTTGTACGGAGGCGGTGAGGAGACGCCCAGGCCGGCCACGACCAAGCGTCCCAACCAGTCCAACCAGAGCAGCCTGTGGGATCAGTAGGCTGCCTGTCGTCTGTCAGTTAGTCTTGTTGTCTTTTTAACGAGATGACGATGTCGGCATGTGCGAGGGGGGAATTTTCTTTCTCATGTTTTGTTGAGAGTTCCCTCGGGAGGGGTTCGGTGAAGGATGGAAGAATGCTAACCGCTACGACTTGATGAGCACCGTTCTTTGTATTTTTTTCTTCTGTTTTATTTACACACGCGTACAAACACCCGAAATTGATTATTCTGGATCATGTGAGAAAGAGGTTTGCTACATTGTGTCTTGTTGCGAGCGTAGCGAGGACAGCACCCAGCAGGGCCGCCGGAGGCAATTACGAGTTAGTAGATACGACTAGGAGATTGTGACCGGGGTCATTTTGTGTAGTGGCTTTACGCGGCGGGCTATCTGTTGGTGCAGTCCACTTGGTAGATTGATCTGCATTTAAGTGTCCGTGTCACGGTCCATTCATTCGAGTTGTACATGGCCAACAATGGGCGTCGAAGTTGAAGTTGAAGAAGGAGACGAAGAAGAAGAGGTATTATAAACATGTAATGTACATGTGGCATCGCATCATCATCGTTGACCAAACACCTAGCAAAGCAACCCTAGCCATAAGAATCAAAATCAGGGGGATATCTTTACGCTGTACCTGCATTTGCGCCCAATTCCATATCGTCAGGTCATGACTTTCCGTCCCAGACCTACCGGTACCCATTTTCCATAGCGCCAAACCAGAGCCAAACCAGAGCCAAGAAACCAGAAGCAAAACAAAATAGCAAAGAAGAAGAAGAAGAGCAAAAATTGTTAAGGGTGAAGAGCGAGCGTAGCGAGGAGGCCCCCTGCAGGGTCGCCGGAGAGGCCGTTCTCGCTTCACTCGTGTGTGCGTGTGGGGGTGGGAGAGATTAGCAGGCGAACTTATACCACCTCTTCCAGGTGGGCCAGTTGGCCTGCTCTGTTCTCTCCTGGGCACGAATGACGGGTACGTTGAAGTACTTCCTTCCGGTGTCAATATCCATGTCGGCGATGCGGACGTACGAGGTGCGGTAGAAGATCTTGTGGGCGGCGTAGAAGGCAAGCACAATGGGGGCGCCCATCCACTTGAGGAAGAAGGAGCGGGCGACGTCACCGGATGTCATGTGGGCGGGGCGCCCCGTGTGCTCGTCTATGCCGCGGATAGGGTCGGCACCGACCCAGAACTGGGCGGCCAGGACGAGGATGTTCATGACTAGGCCGATGTAGGACCCTGTGACACCGGAGGGGGAGCGGAAGGGCAGTTCGTCGGGAGAGTGGCCGCGGGCGGCCCAGGCGCGGCGGAAGCGGATGTGACACAGGCAGATGGACCCCCAGGTGAAGATGGAAGAGAGACCCGAGATGGCGAGCAGCCAGTCGAGAACGTTGTTCTGGGCGGGCAGGTCGGCGAGGTAGGAGAGCAGGCCGACGGCGGCGCCTAGCCCGATGGCGACGAGTGGTCGGCCGCGGCGATCGATGTAGCCTAGGGCGCGGGGCGCCTGGTTGAGGTTGGCGAGGGCGGCGAGGGTACGCGAGGAACCAAAGACGGCCGAGTTGCCGACGGACAGGACGGCGATGAGGATGACGGCGTTCATGACCGAGGGGAGTACCTGAATGCCCGCCTCCTCGATGGCGATGACAAAGGGCGAGGCATTGGCATCGGCATCCTCGGTGCCGCCGACGAGCCGGACGTCGTCGTAGGGCACGAGCAGCCCGACCAGCGATAGGGCGACTACGTAGAAGATGGTGATGCGCCAGAAGACCTGCTTGATGGCCGTGGGCAGCGACTTGCGGGGGTTGGCCGTCTCGGCGGCCGCCAAACCCACCAGCTCGGTGCCCGTGAAGGAGAAGGCGGCCGTGACGAAGACGTTGCACAGTCCCTTGAAGCCGTTGTTGAAGGCCCCCGGGTGGGTCCAGTACTTGCCACCTATGTAGCCGCCGTCGGGGGTGCCGCCGCAGTTGAGGACGATGCCTAGGAGGCTGCAACAGATGTGTTAGGGACTTGGACTTGAATCAAGGGATATGTACATGTAGAGACGGGGGGGAGGGGGCATTGAAGATATATGAGTGGGGGACTTACATGAAGCTTATCACAGCGACAACCTTTACTATGGAAAAGATAAACTCGGCCTCACCGTATCCCTTGATGCCAAACATGTTGATAGCAAGAATGACAAAGAGGAAGACGGTGACGAAGATGGCGCGGGTGAGGGTGGCGTCCCAGTAGCCGATGGTGACGGAGGCGGCGATGATCTCGAGGGGCAGGATGATGAGCCACTGCATGGCGTAGTTCCAGCCCATGGCGAAGCCCCAGGAGGGGTCGAGGAAGCGCGTGGCCCAGGACGAGAAGGAACCGGCGATGGGAAACAGCACGGCCAGCTCCCCTAGGGCCTGGCACGTGGTGTACAGCATGCCGCCGATGATGCTGAAGGCGAGGAGGAGTGAGGCCGGGCCACCGGCGGCGAGGGCCTTGCCCGAGGCAACGAACAGACCGGTGCCTACATGCATTCATTAGCGAGCCGTCCCGTTGATCTTCTATACATCTGTGCACCACCAAGCGAAGTGAGAACAGCCTCCTTGGCAGGGGCCGGGCTGGCGGAGGGCTGGCGGAGGCACGCACACATGACGTACCTATGGAGCCTCCTATGGCAATCATCTGGAGATGGCGGCCCTTGAGTTTGCGGGCGAGCGTCGAGTTTGCATTGTCAATGGTGGCCTGGCGCAGATCGTAGAAGTGGTTGCCGTCCTCATCGCGGCCATTGTTGTTCAACAGATCTTCTCCTCCGGGACCGTTGCGAGTGCGAGTGCCAGCAGCACCGCCACGGCCATTGCCCGACTCGAGATGACCGAGGTGGTCGGCGGGGAAGAAGGTGGCTGGGTCGCGGCGGAAGGAGTCGAGGAAGCGGTTGAAGCGGTTGGGTAGGAACTCGGCGTCTTCGTACTCGGGCTCGCGGGTGGAGTAGGAGCTTCCGTGGGCAAGCGACTCTTCCTTTGTCTTGAAGGTGTTGAGCTCAATGTCGCGTGGGGGAGCCATGGCGGGGGAGCATGGTTGTTCTCTCTGTTCTTTTGTATCGCCTGTCGTCTTCTTCTTCTTCTTTTCTGCCTTAAGTTACACTCGATAATAGTGTATTATATAGTATTCTGGGGTAGTCCCCGGTCTGGTCCCTGGAATGATGTGCGCTGGGGCCGGGGGGGGAGGGGGGTATCGTGAGGTGACGGTGGTTTCAATGTGTGGCGGTTAGGAAATGTAATCTGAGAGGTGAGGAGGTGAAGGAGGAGGAGATGTCGTCACATGCCCAAGATGATGACACAAGTTGGATAGAGGGCCTAGCAGAAGAATAATGAGGATAAAGACAGATATTGAGGGACAGATGCGAAGGTAAGTGAAAAGAAAAGATGGGGTGGTGGTGTGGTGGGATGGAGGGTTGGAGGTAGGACGAGGAGGAAGAGGCACATGCGGTTGTATGAACACGGACCAAGCTGCGCTAGAAGATGGTGATGCTGATGTATGTATATGCAAAGTACTCTAGTAACCAGTATCTAGTATCTAGTAGTATCTAGTATCTAGTATCCTACTTTGTAACTCTGTCCTCGTCTATTAGAGACTAGTTTCCAACGGCTAGTCTCTCATGCAATCAATGGATTGAAATCCTGCGGGCACGAGCACAAGCACGAGCACGAGCACGATTACTGCTACGGGCAATGTGTACGAGAGTACGAGCTGTACGGAGTAGGGGCGGCGGCATCGTCGTCGTCAGATGTGGGGGTACAGACGATACCTGGAGCAACTGGAGTAACTCGAGAGTACGTACTCGGAGTCTCTGGAGACTATTGCCAGGTAATACGGAGCAGTTATGGGCAAATGGGCTCGTATGAGACTACGGCGACCAACAGGCGGAGAGTCGCTTATCGCAAAGTCTCCATCCTGGGCCGTCCGTAATACTCGGGCACTCACTGGTCAACCCTGTCAGCCGTCGTCGCTGTCAGCCACCGTAATACTTACTCCCTAGTCCCTCGTACTCGACTTGGCTCGACTTGGCTCGACTTGGTACAGTCGTCTATCTGGTCCGGGCTGGGCGTCTGCAGGCGTGTGCGCCTATCTTTAACAGACGTACGACTACTATCTACGGAGTAGTAGTAATAATCCAATACTCCGTACAGACTATTATCCGTACACAAACAAACACAGTCAGGCATGTCAGCCTCGGCTGAGCGCAGGCATTGCCGTTGGGCCTTGGCCTAGATAGGGAGGTGCTAATCATCAATCCTGGTACCCGTGCTTCTGCCCCGAGACTCGAGAGAAACAGCTCCTTCTGTATTACTCCGTACTCCGTACAGGTACGAGTACGAGTACAGAGTACATACAGCCTTGAACTAGTAGTAGCAAAGCATGGTGGTTGGTCTGCTCGTATCCACATGTTATGTATTACTCTGCAGGAAGCCTACAAAGTGATACTGATGTGCTACCGTCCGTCTCCAGCGTGGGACAGCGTGGGACAGCATGGTGAGCTCCGTGCTCACTACTAGTCAAAGTATATGTTGGACAGTGGGCAGTGGATAGTGGACAGTCGCAATGATCTACGCGATACTTATCCACACTCTCTGTTTCTCCAGAGCAAGCGCCAGGGCACAGATCATCATGGCTCCATCTCCAGACTCTAGACTCCATCTTCATCTCCCTCCCTTCGACCGCACAGCGTATTAATATCCCTCTTGAGCCGGGCGTAGTTTGGCCCGTGCCCTTTACCCGACTGCCAACTGCCAACTGCCAACTGCCTGATTCCATTTCCATTTCCCTTTATTATCCATTAATCATACTACCCCAAACTCCAGTCTCCAGTCTCGGCCTTATCTACGAGTACGAGAACGCGCAATTCCCGTTCTATTGGCGGACATGCACGACCAGTGCATAATTGCCATTTGTGCATAAAATTTATGTAATTGACTACACGCGACCAACTGCTTCTTTGGCACCCAAGGCAACAACCATCAACCAACAACGCCTTTTAATGGGAGTCTTTGATGCCATCATCAACTTTCCTCTACATAATATACGGACACTTGTATTCAGATTCGGCAGCAGCATCGTGAAATCCTCAACATTATCACCAGAGTTGCGGCCCGTCTTCCACCGTTATGAAATTTGACACCAACGTTTAAACTCAGCTCGTAGCAACGTCACTTGCCGCTTATAGCATATGCTCTTAGTAACCAACTCCATTACCATGAAGCTTCCGAGATCTTCTTCAACGCCCTATAATTCCCTAGAGCTCCCTATAGTTGCACATTTACATCTCGCAATGAAACCCTCGAGAGCCTCTACCCCTCTAATATGGAAGGCAACGCCAAACCCGCCGGAAACTCGCAACTATACCATCGATATATGGCATCCTTCGCATTACACTTCATCCGCCAACATGCTCTCTCCCCCAAACCACCTATATCATGACTGCAACTCCCATGCCTCCTTTTATACTTCCGAGTCTAATACATCCACGTTGATTATCCGGCAAAAAGCAACATCATTTGTTTACTCTCCAGACAGCAGATAAAACCATTCAGGACAATGTGCCTTTCCCAGACCTTCTCTTCCCTCTGCACTTATCATCGCTACTTCCTTCACCCTTGACAGCTACTTGCCTTGCCAGGAATCCCCAGAAACAGCTTGATCCAGGCCAAAAGACCACTATTCATCATCGGCTGGTTGCCCAAGATTAGACAAACAAACAGTTCACCGCAATCATGTCGGCCTCCAACGCCACCTTCAAAGACGACTACCCTCGTCCCCGGCCGGCCGGCGTCTTCTCCGGCATCCCGGAAGACCTGCCCATGAGACTCGGTGAGGCCGGCGCCCACTGGTGTGACAAAAACATGAGGGCCCTGAGCAACATCATGGGCGTCCAGATCTGGTCCGGCAGGGGCCTCAACCGCGGCAAGCCCCTGCCCGAGACCAACATCAAGGACATGGTCCTCGTGAGCATCGACTTTCTTGATGCCGCCGCCGATGAGCAGTCGTTGTCCCGCAACCACGGCATGGTTGTGGGCATCTCCTGCCTCGACCTGCGTCACGTCCACCACCTCATCCGCAGGAGAAACAGCCTCGACTCCATCTCCCGGGACGCCTGTCCCATCCGGTCGGAGCTGTTCTACCTGCCCGACAGATTTACCGGCCAGAGTCAGGGGCAGAGCGTCATGACCCAGGTCCCCCCGGCCTTCCGCGCCCGTTTCAAGCTCGGCGGCGAGACCGTCCTCCCCGCGCGTGACCTGTCCGCGGCGATTGCGATGATGATTGACAGGTACGACGACGGGGAGGACAGCCGCCGCGATTGGGCCTGTGTCACATCCACGGTCCGTGCCTTCAACGAGTTTAGGCATTGGTTGGATGAAATCTCCCCAGATGACACCTACGAGATCTGGAGGCCGCTCAATGCCGTCTGCCTCGCCGGCCTGGCCCTCAACACCGAGCTGTCCCCCGCGCTGCCCCAGTCCCATCCCAACTTCATGCACCACTGGAACACCCACATCACGGCCCGCGACGCCCTCATCTCGGCCTTTGACACCGCCTGTCTCTACCATCACACCCCGCTGGGCGCCATGAGCTTCCGCATGGCCCTGCACATCCTCCGCGTGCCCTGCCTGCCTGAGACCAGCGACGGCACCGGTACCGGCCTCATCAACCCCGCCCACGCCTCCCACTACACCCTCCGCGCCGTCCTCAGCGTCGCCGCCCACCAATACTTTGCTGACTTTTATAAAAACTCCGTCACTGGCCGCCAGGAGACGGTCCACAACATCCCCAGGGTGCTCCGCATCGTGGGCGTCATAGCCCAGCACACGCCCTTCCTTGGCCGCGACGAGGACGGCCACCTGAAGAGTGTCTACGGCGTCAGGCAGCCCAGTGGATTTGACGGTGACTTTGGCGACGGCTTGCCCTGGGTTGAGTCCGACAACGAGGATGGTTCTGACGACGAGGGTGGTTCTGACGACGAGTATGACTGTGATGACGAGTATGACTCTAAGGATGAGGACAACGACGACGGAGAGTCCACCGATGTCACCAGCCGCGACGACAGCGACGATGGTGACGATGGTGACGAAACCGTCGACCGCGACCTCGCCCACGGGCCCCTTGATCATGCCGACCAGGGCAGTCCCGAGGAGGAAGATGCCGGCCACAACAACGCGCATGCCAATGACGAGGATCCTGCCGAGGCTGACTCTATGGACAGCCACAGCCAGCCTGTCCTAGACGCGGACGATCTCGCCAGCCTCGCCGAAGCGCTTGAGGACAACATCATGACCTCTGAGAACATGCCGTCCATCCCGGCAGAATCAGCTCCAGAGCCAATTCCAGAGCCAGTTTCAGAACCAGGACCAGGACCGGAACCAGGGCTAGGAGGAGGTGACAATGCCAATGCCAATGGCAATACCCCTCCTACTGGGGCTACGGACACCCCCAACCCCCCTCCCTCCCTGATGGACTTCCTCCTAACCCGGTTGTACGAGGGACCCATCCTAAATCTCATGCACGGCGAGGGGGACAACGTGAACAACCCGGCCCACGTCTACCACGAGGGGTTCACCGAGTACACCGTCAACCCCCTCGACCACGTCGACGACGACGGCGGCAACTCGAACCACTACGTCACCAGGCCCGACGGCTCCGTCCGCAACTTCGGGTTCGTCAAGAAGTTAAATTTCAAAGGCGAGCCCTATTTCGGCTACTACGATCTGGCACACACCGAGAGCCAGGAGTACAGGCTCATCGCCAACCAAGTCTACTTCGGCGTCAGCCAGGACCACGCCGGCCAGCCCACCTACAGGTTCCACGTGGAGGACATGTTTTTCGAGCAGAATAAGGTTCTCCCCGATGGGCTCACCTACCGCAGCGTTTTCTACTCCCATCATATCAACGGCGTGCCCCTCTACAACGAGCCCTACATGCACAGCGCTGTCCTCGGCCCTCCTTTTTTCGAAGGGCTCGGTTTCCTGCCCCGCAGTCTCTCGGCCCGACCCAGTTACGATTTAATCTTTAAACGGCCTGTCGTCAACGAGGCTGTCGCCTCTACCTTTCGCGATTACATCATTCACGGGGGCGGGGCTTCTGCCCAGGGCGGAGGGACTGCTGCCTATGGCACTGCTGTCCATAGAACGGCTGCCCACGGGGAGCCTGTCCGCGAGGAGCCAGAGCCAGTCTATGATGAGCCAGTCTATGATGAGCCAGTCTATGACGAGCCAGACTCTGGCGAGTCTTCCCCTGACGAGGTTTGGTACGACAGCCCTTCCACCCCCGACTACTCCTCAGACTCCTCCTCGGAGCCCACCACGCCTTGGAACAGTGCAGCCTCTACCGTCCCCCCCGGTGTTGATGCCGAGGACTACGCGGTCATATAGTAGCACTAGTAGTGTTACGCTAATCACACACATACACATAAACCGCATGCGCACCTATTAGTACTACTACTCCCGCATCAGCTTACCTCACGCGTCGACATAGACATCCATATGCACGGCAATGATGAGGACAATTATGCCCCCACCCCATGGCTGGGCACTGGAATGGAACCCTGCGTTTTTTTTTTCCTTCTTATCTCCTTTTCGGTTTTGTTTTCTACTACATGTAAGCCCTGGAGTTATGGGTTTGGTTTGGATACCCCCCCCCTCGCCGTCTATTGGTTTGCATTTTTCTCTCAAGTTGGATACTACTAGGTACCAAGAAGGGCTCTTGGGTAAAGTCTACTACCCAGACTTCAAGAGGGCTTAACGGGATTTTGGTGTAAAGTCTGATACCCAGACTTGGAGCTTCGAGAAACACACGTAGCATAGATGTTCAATCCGACACACTGGTTTCTTTTGGATGTTTGGATGTTTGGATGTGTGAATATGTCTCTTCTTGTTGAGCCCGTGTGCAATGTAAAACAACTCACCAACATACATTTAGCGCATGTACTAATATCAAACTTGCAACCAAAAATGCACTCACTCATATAACAGACTACAGGTACAGACAGGGGCACGCACGTACGTACACAACACACGCTCTTACTCCTCGACGACAACCTTGCCCTCGCTATCCCGCGGCTTGCGAGTCCATCCCGTCGAAAACAGCTGCCCCATGTTGAACCGCGGCAGCGCATGCCCCTCCGTGTTGAGCACCACCTTGTCGAGTGGGAGGAGATCGTCAGGCGAAAACAGGAGGTACAAGTACTTGAGCGTCTCGGCCTACACACACACATAGTCAGTATACATGTCCTTCATATAACATATCCATCCGAGGGCCCTGCCGGGGGTTGTCGTCGCTGCGCTAGCGCATGCACATGGGGAAAAGGGGGGGGGAAGAAGAGGAACTTACCAGCCAGAAACTCTCCATGTTATCCCTCATCTTGGGTGGCACGACATTCGCATTTGACAGGCTGGTGAAACCGCCATTGTCCGGGACAGCCGTGTGCTGCACAAACGAGCGGAACATCTCCCAGCCCCACTCGCGGTAGCGCACGTCACCCGTGATACGCCACATATAGAAGAGGGACTCAGCCGTCTCGGGCCTCTGGAGGTTGTGCACATCGTTTGCGTGAACGTTGTAGTCGCTGCGCCAGGCGGCCTCCGGGTCAGGGTCGTTGAACATGCTGTCTGAGGGAGCGGGCCCACTCCGGCCGGTGCGGCTCGATGTGCGCTCCGCCGACGGCGGGTCATTGTCCTCGGGAATGTCAAAGTACGTGATCTCGGCGGCTAGCCCTGTGGCCATGTACTTGTACATGCCCCAGCAGGTTTGGGTGAGGTCGCGAGCGAGCTGCATGTCTGCGTCGTCGCGGGCGGACCACGAGGGCAGCTTGCGGGCCTCAGCCTCGGTAAGGCCGCCGGTGGCGCCCAGAGCGATGGTGCCGGGCAGGAAGCACACCAGGTGGTCCATCTTGGGGGACAGATCACCGGCCAGGCCGTCGGGCCGCTCGCCGACAATGGCCAGCTTGGTGGCGCGTGTGTACGTCAGGAGATGCTTGCGGATGCCATCCATGGACTCGCGCCACATGTCGTCGTAGACGCGCTCCTCCTTGTTGGTCTGCAGGTACTGCTTGATGAGGTACTCGTAGTACGAGTCGCCGCGGCTGCCCAGGCGGATGTTGCGGCCTCGGAACTGGCCCGTCGACGGGCTGATGAAGATGGGCACTAGCCCATCGGCCGCCGCGTTGGCGTCCACTACCTCCATCACCTTGACGGCCGCATCCCAGAAGGCCTTCTCCCCCGTCAGCTTGGCCAGGTACTTGAACTCGAGCTGCACGCTCGTCGCCTCGGCCGTCGACGCCGCTCCCGCGTCCGCGTGCGACTGGATGCCCTTGCCGTCGGCCAGGTTAACGCTCGAGTACGGGATCCCCGAGGGCGAATCAAACGCCCCAAGCAGCCGGTCCGCCAAGTCCTTGCCCTTCTCCAGGTACAGGTCCTCGCCGGCGGAGCCCGGGTCATCCTCCTCGAGCGGCGCCAGCTCTGGGAACTCGTTGGACAGGTAGTGCGCCGTCAGGAGCCCGCCCAGCATGCGGATCGTCGTCTCAAACGTGCTCACGTCTTGGTTCTGGTCCCACGTCAGCTGCGTCGAGACCCACTCGCGCGCGTGCCGTAGGCGAGTCGTCTGGTTCATCAGAATCATGGTGTCGAGCGAGTCGACAATGATCCAGCCCATGCCCTTGGGGGCCATGTGCTTCCCCGTCTTGGCGATGGGGTGGAATTCGTCATAACCTAGCCCCGGCATGTCAAGTTAGCCACCAGACGTCTAGACGCCCGTAGACAGAATCATAGGACAGGGACTAATTGCCTACCCCATGCATGACGCTCATACGCATCCCAGCTGACCTCAAAGGCCTCGACAACCCTCTGCCGCCTATCCTCCCAGTCGACGCTGGATGACAACCCAGCCCACGACACCCATGAGGGCTTCTTCGTGACCCCGTGGTACCGGCCGTGGCTATCCGACCCGGAGAAGAAACCAAACAGGTAGAGCAGGGAGATGATGCTGAAAGCGAGCGAGCTCAATATGCGCTTCCTCCTCCACCAGGGTCCCCTTCGCCGGTTCGAGGGCGCGTGTGCGTAGGGCTTGTCCTTGTACATGGGCAGGGACGAGTCGTTGTCGAACATGCCCGTCACCCTGGTGCCGGCGCCTCTCAGCGTCGACCAGGCTGAGTCCTCGAGGGCGCGGCTCTCGCTGTTGAAGTCGGGCAGGTTTCGTGGTACGGAAAAGGAAGACATGTCGAGGTCGAGGTCGAGGGCATTGGCGGCCTGTGTTGCCTGGGATGCGGCCTGCGCGGCGGCTTGCGATGCGGCTTGCGATGCCTGCGTGGCGGCCTGGGTCGCCGCTGTGCGTATGTTTCGGGCCGTGGCCTTGAAGATGTTCTTCCGGTGTATGTCGAACGGGTCGCGAATCATTGGGCCGGCCGGTTTACGACCACCCGGGGGGAGAGAGACGGAGAGACGGAGAGACGGAAAGGGGTGCGTGGTGTGTGGGCGGTCGACCAGCAAAGATGGGCTCGTGCCTGTGGAGACGAAACACGTTCCACTAGATACAATACACCAGTGGATTTGTTATGTCTTGGAGGGAGGGAGGCAAAGGCTCGAATAACAAGCAAAAGCTCCCTTTGCTCGGGTCAATAAAGAACAAGAAAAAAGACAACCTAGCAGTGGGAACGTAAGAACAAGACGATGCCACCGTTGCGAGTACGGGTTTAGGATTTGGAGCTATGGACGAATCGATGGATGGAGCTTCGGGCTTGGAGAGCAGTTGCCCGAAACTGATTAACGTGTCCCCTGGCCAGGCTGCCCCAGGCCTCTAAACTTCTAAACCAGAGGGGTTACAGCGGATCATAGCGCTAATGGCAGTAATGATTACGCTGTATGCTGCTGCCCCACGAATCTATCCATGGAGGGAAGGAAGCCCCCACTAACCGTGGATCAACCACCACCACAGATTGCTCTACTTTGACGACCAAAAATATACTCGTACCAATATCACGTTGTATTCTATGATATTTCACAAGCGGTGCTCATATCAGGCCGTTGGTATGGTATAATACAACTACCTGTCGTACTTGTTGGTATTGTTTCTTCCCGAGACTCCCGGCACAGGCACTTTCAAGGCCCCTCACCATGTCCTTTGCCAACTTCCCCTCCCTCACGGCGGAAGAGTTCGAGGAGACATGCCACCACCTCGACAGCCGATACCGCCGGGCCACCCTAGGCGCCCTGCGGTCCCGGTGGAGACTCCAGCTGTGCACGGCACTCAGCTCCAACTTTAGCTTCTTCGACATGCCACGGACATATATCGAGATTACGCGGACTCTGGAACCAGACCAGCAGGACCTGAGTCTGGGCTTTGACGCCCTTAACATATCTGGGAGGGGTAACGACGACGACAGCTATCTCGACGCGGATGGCGAAATGATGGATGATGAGGTATCTGATGGGGTATGTTGATTTTTTCGTTCCTCTTCTTTTGTACTGTCTTCTGTGCCTCGGGTTCTTCTTCTTTCCCCTCTTCACATATTTCTAGTAGTCTAACACGTCCAGGCCGCTCTGAGAAGAAGCGCACGGCAGACAGACTGCGGTGTCGTAACGTATGAAATCATGCTCCATCCCACGTACCGCATGCCCTGTCTGTACTTCCACCTCGAGGAGCTCCCAGAGGGCCAGTCCCCCTTTGATATAGACACCGTCTTCCGCCGTCTCGTCCCCGACGCGTACAAGGAAGGACTCCGCGCATATGGGGGAGTGGGCGGCATCTCCATCGATGTGAGTTGCACGTGCAAGCAAAACATGAGAGAAGGGTACCAACCCCAGACGGCTGACATTTGGCTTGCAGCACCACCCCATCCACGGCAAGCCCTGCTTCTTTGTTCACCCGTGTTTGACAGGCGACAACATGTCTGCGTTTCCATGCTCGCGAGAGGACTATCTCACCATATGGATCGGGCTGACGGGTTCCTGCGTGGGGCTCTCGGTCCCAAAGGAGTTGATGCTGGTGTGATAGGCACGCAGCTCAGAGGGTGGTATCGTATCTATTTCTTTTTTTGTTGAGACAACAACAAAATGCCGACCACGGCAGCAATCATATATGGCCCGGAGGCCGGCGTGCTGCTTGTGTATCTCGTTGACGAGTGCTTGCTTTCTTCGGGGGGGTTGCGTCTATTCGTCATCGCTGTCTTCTTCCATAGCGACATCCGAGTCGCTGTCCTCCTCCTCCTCCGAATCGCGCGTCCTCTTATGGCCACGGTCCCCTGCGTCCTTCATCGTCTGGTCGTTCGAGGTGGTGGTGGCTGCGGCGGCGGCGGCAGGCTTGGACGGCAGACCACCCGACTGCTGCGCTGCGGCGCCTGAGGGCGGCGCGTTGAAGATGCTCTGCTGCAGCTCCGTCTGCTCCACCTCGGCGGCGCCCGTGTTGGGCATCTTGAAGGTGCCGTCGAGCTTAGAGACGAAATTCGACTTGCCCTTGGCGTATTGGATTTTCTGCACACATTGGAAATTAGCATGAAGGATGTTAGAGAGGGGGGGGGAGGGGTAGATAGAGAGGGGCAAAGGGCAGCGCCTACGAGTGGACGGCCGAGGAAATCCTGTCCCTCCAGCGACCGCATGGCTTGCGTGGCAGCGTGGACGTCGCGGAACACAATGTGCGCCTGGCCGCGCATCTTGGCCGTCTTGAGCGCGACGACGTCGAGGACAGGGCCGTAGGTCGAGAAGAGCATGTACAGGGCGGTGCGGAGGTCGGCCTTTTGGATCTTGGATGACGGTAGATTTGTCACATAGAGTCTACACAAAGACACAGAGAGTCAGTAAGCAATTCAAAAGCCTGCAACTGCAACGAGGGTTATTGGGAGCTTGGGACTTGGGCCCTGGTCAAACTCACGTCTGGTTAGGCGGGATGGGCTGGACCTTTGCCGGTAGCGAGGCATTGGGAGCGAGCCCGCGGGGAGGTGCTGCTTTTGCGGCCATTGTGTCGTAAAATATCTTCGGCTTCGAGGTCCCAGGAAAGGACAGTACCACACGCAATCGAGGGGGGGAGGGTCTCGGGCAGGCTGGCAGTTTTATGCTGAGAAAGAGTGTGAAGCGACGTTGTTGACCGACGTGGAGAGGAATTGTGGTTGTCGATTTTTGCTCCTAGTCTAAATGCGGGCAGGTGTCTAGGGTGGCCCAAGCTTCAGACCACCAAGGCACAACCCAACCACACCGGCAGCGCTGGCAGCAGTGAGCAGTTCACTGAACAGCTGTACGTTGGTGGTCGGCAATCCAGGTCCCCACCCACCACTACCAAGCCTCGCATCCCCCTCCTTGAGATTGAGAGCAGCGTCATCATCTACGACTTCCGGTTACGTTGCCATTCGCATCCCGACGACAATAACAACGCCGCGATAGTAGAGAGCTACTCCTATCGCACATCATCTCAACCCCATCATTCGAATCCGCTTAAAGGAAAGAAACAAAACGAAAAGAAGAGACCGTTCTCCAACATGGCCAACGAGGTCCACCACCTGTTCCACGGCCCCATTGGCGACCACTCCTTCTCGGCCGACCAGCAGACCCTCGCCGTGACGCGGGACTCTGCTGTCGAGTTGTACGGCCGGTCTGGCAACGGCTTCAAGCTCAAGGATGAGCTCAAGGGCCATGACAAGACGGTGACGAGCGTGGACATTGCTCCCAACAGCGGCCGCATCGTCTCGTGCTCCCAGGGTGAGTGACGGACGAGAAAGAGGCGGAGGAAGAGAGAGAGCGCGTGGGAAAAGCTAACCAGAAGATTGAACCTTAGACCGCAACGCCCTCGTGTGGGAGCCTTCTCCCACCGGATACAAGCCGACGCTGGTGCTTCTGCGCATCAGCCGCGCCGCGACGTTTGTCCGCTGGTCGCCCAACGAGACCAAGTTCGCCGTCGGCTCGGGTGACCGGGTCATCGCCGTGTGCTACTTTGAGGAGGAGAACGACTGGTGGGTGTCGAAGCACCTCAAGAAGCCGATTCGCAGCACCATCACGTCGGTGGACTGGCACCCCAACAGCGTGCTGCTGGCCGCCGGCTCGACCGACGCCCACGCCCGCGTCTTCTCCGCCTACATCAAGGGCGTCGACCAGCGTCCCGAGCCCACCGCCTGGGGCGAGCGCCTGCCCTTCAACACCGTCTGCGGCGAGTTCCTCAACAACTCGGCCGGCTGGGTTCACTCCGTCGCCTTCTCTCCCTCGGGAAACAGCCTCGCCTTCGCCGCCCACGACAGCTCCGTCACCATCGTCTACCCCAGCGCCCCCGACCAGCCCCCCCGCGCCGTCGTCACCCTCGCTACCCAGCTGCTGCCTTTCAAGTCCCTGCTCTGGACCGCCGATGACGAGCTCATCGCCGCCGGCTACGACTGCGAGCCCTTCCGCTTCAAGGCCTCCGAGGCCGGCTGCCAGATTGTCGGCCCCGTCGACACCCGCAACCCCAACGCCGGCGACGGCGAGCAGAAGGAGGAGTCCGCCCTCAAGATGTTCAAGCAGATGGATCTCAAGGGCAAGACCAAGGATGACACCCAACTTAAGACCATTCACCAGAACACCGTTACGCGCATCCGTCCCTTCCAGGGCTCCGGTGGCGCAGTGTCCCAGTTCAGCTGTAAGTTTTCTCCCCTCTCTCCCACCCCTCTTTACGACTTCATTCTTGGCCCCAAATGTGCACTAACACATACCCATAGCGAGCGGCGTTGACGGCAGAGTCATTGTCTGGAACGTTTAATTGTCTGGCATATACCTAGCACCTATACACGGATATATAGCTATGCGACCCGATTGCAACACAATACTTCAATGTTATACGCATTGTACCTATTGCAACTCCTTGTGACATACTATATTACAGCTTCACATGTGGCAACCGCGGACCATTGATTGTTTTACTGTCTTGTTTAATTCCGTATGTACCCAATCTACTACTATTTAAAGCCTCGACTGCGCATCACAGTCAGATGTTCAGGGGAGAGCAATGCACTCAATCTCGACCTCGACGTTCTTGGGGAGCGTCTTGACGGCGACACAGCTGCGGGCAGGCTTGTGGGAGAACCACTTCTCGTACTCGGCGTTGAACTCCTGCAATCGCCTTTATTAGCATCGTCCTTTCGCTTTTTCTTCTTCTTCTTCTCTCAAAGACTCAGAGGGGTACCTACCGCAAAGTCACCCATGTCGGCGAGGAAAACAGTCGTCTTGACAACCCTGGGCAGGCCGGAACCAGCAGCCTCAAGGACAGCCTTGGCGTTCTTGCAGGCGACAGCGGTCTTCTCGGCAATGGTGCCCTCGACGAGGGTGCCCTCGGGAGTGATGGGGATCTGGCCAGAGGCGAAGATGGCAAAGGGGGTCTTGATGGCTTGGGACTGGAGGGCGCAGAGAGTAGAGGTCAGCACCAAGATCGGGCAAGAGAAGGGGGGAGACAGCGTAGGGCGAGGAAACTCACGTAAGGGCCAAGGGCGGCGGGAGCGTCCTTGGTAAAGACAATGGTCTGGTCGGAGGAAGACATTGTGGATTGAAGTCGTTGGGGAGCTGTGAACCAGAGGAGACCCTTGTTGGCAGCTGAACGGCGGCAGGAGAGTGACGCAGCACCAGCAGCACCAGCAGCTCGGGGCGAGCTCCTGGCCGCGATGGTGCGAAGGGAAGAAGAGAGCGACAACATACCTGAGATTTGGAAAAACTCGGGTAGGGACTGTTTGGGGGGGACGCGGGGGATGTTCAATTCAAATTGATGGATGGATGGAGGGGAAGTAAGAGGAGGAGGGGAAAATCAAAGGTCGTGGCCCGCGGCGGGAGAAGAGGGTACATGTACCTGTATTGACTGACGGAAGGAGGGGCGGCTCCGTTGTTCGGCGAAGGCTTCACCCCCACTTTGGATGCTGTTCGGTCGGAAGTGGCCCGTTGTTGAAGGGCGCGGAAGAGGTCTTGGAGGGCGTCGGCTTCAAAAGGCGTATGACAAATGAGGCAAGTCTTTTCAAATACCATTTTTTCCCATTGAAAGACTTCTACTGCTATACTAATGTAGAATGTCTCGACATACATGCTCCGATCGTCTATAGAAATGCGACAGGCGTATCGTTCCCGCATCTCTTCCGTACTCGTCTCTTCCGTACTCGTATCTATCCGACCTGCCATCTCTCTCCATATCACCTTCCAATGTTCGGATCGACTTGCCCTCATACTTGTCCATCTCCCGTTCTTTCCTCCCCATCTTCGGTAACCGTTGCCTTGATGGTTTGGCAGCCCGTCCTTGCAGTCGGTCACGTGCAAAGCCAGGAACCATCCGGCGTGACGCATAAACTACTGTGGTGGGCGGGTCCCTAATACAATGACGTTATCGCGGAAACTCACGGCCCTACGAGTATACGGAGTAAGATGGGTTGTAATATCTTGACCCTTGTCGTGTCCTATAAATGCAGCAGCGTCGTCGTCGTCTTGCCGCGTCACAAGCCGTCACAGGCCGTCACAGCGTCACTTGGGTGTCGGAGGCGACCAACCATGTCCATGTCTCTCTGCCGGGTAAGCTAGTTGGACTTGATACTTTGTAGAAGCATGACTGTCTGTCCACTGCCACTCACTCAACCACGGACCACGGTCCAGAAAGCCCCAAAAATGGAGAATAGTTGGTACGTACCGCGGATATTAATACTCCAGTTTCCCGTCTCCAGTAAATAATACTAGTTAGTATTGCTGGAGTACGGAGTAGCGTACTCACGGTGGCATGCGTAGTACTATGCGTGCTATGCGTATGATGCAGTGTGCACAGCCTTGGACACGTACGCGCTTTTCGAAATCTCCACGCTTGCTGTTGGCCTGCTGCTGCCCTTTTACACTCCCTTTTTCGACGCTCCTTGTTCGACAGCCACACTTTGCCTCTTTTCCTTTTCTTTTACTCTGTACTATCCTCTTCTTCATTCATTCCTTTTTTTGGCCCCGTTCTTCAATTCTACTCTGGGCTTTACTTCCCCCAATCTATTACTTTCTTGTAAGTCCTACCCACTTGCTTTTCCATCAGCTTCCGCCTTGGGAGAGCTCCTCTCTGTTGGAGCTCCAACCCCTGGCTGGTTGGTTTGGTGGTCCCCTCCTCCACCGACTGCGGTGTGCCCGCTTCCTTTCAACGTGCTGCGGTGTACCAAACTGTCAAGTTTCAAGAAACAATCGGAATTGACTTGTTATCTTCTACCCCCAACAACAGAATCACGGCTATATCGATACAACATCATCCCGGCTTCTTTATATACCCAGTATAGCTACTGAGCTAGCCAACCACCCATCATGGCGCGCCCGCAGACGCCGCAGGGCAGTCTTCGCCAGAGGAACGTCCCGTCGGCATCCACCAAGAACACTGCCGACGCGGCCGTTTCCAACGATGAGCCCGACATCAGCAAGCTGGCCAAGGCCGCCCAGAAGAAGGGCAAGGTAGTCAAGGAGCGCGACCACCAGATTGCCTTTACCATCATCACCTTCCTTGCCTTTGTCACCCGCTTCTTTGGCATCAGCCACCCCAACGAGGTCGTCTTTGACGAGGTCCACTTTGGAAAGGTAAGTTGGCATCATCCCGAGCGTGACAACACGACTTGTCTGGACTCGACCGGGGACTCGAGACAACGTCCGCGTTTGTCAGAGAAGGGACACGGTATTCTGACATCTTCTTCTCCCTCCAGTTCGCCTCCTACTACCTCGAACGGACCTACTTCTTCGACGTCCACCCTCCCCTGGGCAAGCTCCTCTTCGGCTTCATGGGCTGGCTGGTCGGCTACGATGGCCACTTCCACTTTGACAACATTGGCGACTCCTACATCACCAACAAGGTGCCATACGTGGCTTTCCGCGCGCTGCCCGCCATCCTGGGCGCCCTTACCGTGTCCGTTAGCTACCTCATCATGTGGGAGTCGGGCTACAGCGTGCCGGCCTGCGTCATCGCCGCCAGCCTGGTGCTTCTCGACAACGCGCACATTGGCCAGACGCGCCTGATCCTGCTCGACGCCACCCTCGTCTTCGCCATGGTCTGCAGCATCCTCTTCTACATCAAGTTCTACAAGCTGCGCCACGAGCCCTTTAGCCGCAAGTGGTGGAAGTGGCTGATCTTGACCGGCTTCGCCCTCTCCTGCGACATGTCAACCAAGTACGTTGGTCTCTTTGCCTTCTTCACCATTGGCTCGGCCGTCGTCATCGACCTGTGGGACCTTCTCGACGTGCGGCGCGCCGGCGGCGCGCTGAGCCTGCCGACGTTTGCCAAGCACTTTGCCGCCCGCGCCGTCGGCCTCATCATCCTGCCCTTCCTGTTCTACCTGTTCTGGTTCCAGGTGCACTTCACCATCCTCAACCGCTCGGGGCCCGGGGACGACTTCATGACCCCGGCTTTCCAGGAGACGCTTAGCGACAACGCCATGCTGGCCAACTCGCTCGACATCCAGTACTTTGACAGCGTGACGATCCGCCACAAGGACACCAAGGCGTACCTGCACAGCCACGAGGACCGGTACCCCCTGCGCTACGACGACGGTCGCGTCTCCAGCCAGGGCCAGCAGGTGACGGGCTACCCCTTCAACGACACCAACAACCAGTGGCAGATCCTGCCCGCGTCGGACGAGTTCGAGGCCGGCGACCGCATCCACAACTTTGAGCTCGTCCGCCTGCGCCACCTGGTCACGGACAAGTTCCTGTTGTCCCACGACGTCGCCTCCCCCTACTACCCGACCAACCAGGAGTTCACGGCCGTGCCCGCCGACGAGGCCCTGGGAAGCCGCGCCAACGACACCATCTTTGAGATCCGCATCGAGAACGTCAAGCGCGACGCTGAGTTCAAGAGCGTCGCCAGCCACTTTAAGCTCATCCACAACCCCAGCAAGGTGGCCATGTGGACGCACACAAAGCCTCTGCCCGAGTGGGGTTACAAGCAGCAGGAGATCAATGGCAACAAGCAGGTTGGCCAGGGCGCCAACCTGTGGTTCGTCGAGGACATAACCTCGGCCACCGAGACCGACCCCCGCCGCAACAAGCCCGAGCGTGAGGTCAAGACCCTACCCTTCCTGCAGAAGTGGTTCGAGCTCCAGCGCGCCATGTTCTACCACAACTCCAAGCTCACTAGCAGCCACCCCTACGCGAGCCACCCCTACCAGTGGCCCTTCCTGCTGCGCGGCGTCAGCTTCTGGACCCAGGCCGAAACGCGCCAGCAGATTTACTTTGTCGGTAACCCCATTGGCTGGTGGCTCGCCAGCGGCCTCCTGGCCGTCTATGTCGGCATCATTGCTGCTGACCAGGTGTCTCTGCGTCGTGGGACTGATGTTCTCGACCATCGTGAGTTCCGCCCCAAACACTCTCTGAAATCCTCAAACCTCATCAGTCTAGTCTATTCTATCTACTGTGCAACACCCACTGACCAATTTATGATAGGCACCCGCTCTCGCCTGTACAACTCCACCGGCTTCTTCTTCCTCACGTGGCTGACGCACTACTTCCCCTTTTACCTGATGGGTCGCCAGCTCTTCCTGCATCACTACCTGCCCGCGCACGTGGCGTCGTGCCTGGTGGCGGGATCTCTTATCGAGTTCATCTTCGCGGCCGAGCCTGTCGACGAGTCCATCGCCAACGGCGGGGGCCCCCGCAGGCACATCACTGCCCGGGAGCGTCTGGCCGGCCAGAGCATGCGCGGCACGTGGATCGCCACGGGTGTTATTCTCGCCGTCGTCGCCGCGGGCTGGTACTTCTTCCTGCCTCTCACGTACGGGTACCCTGGCCTCACGGTTGAGCAGGTCCAGTGGAGGAAGATGCTCGGATACGACTTGCACTTTGCGAAATAGACAACTCACACACAACTTTGAGTTAAGATGAGATGTATCGGTACTTTTCAAGATTAAAGTACGGGCGTGCTGTCGTTGGTTGGAAAAAAGGGGCCCCCATGTTTCTTTTGTTTGGTTTACATGTTTGGTATGGGCTGGATAGCATGATTAGAGAGTAAGGATGAACTTGTCTACTTGTTGTCTGCGGTTCGTGGGCTTGGTGTAGGCTTTGTAGGTGTAAAACAGTTGTATAAAAGCAGTCAAGTACCTCCTTGTGGACGAGTTGCCTTTGCTCGTTGATCTGGTCTGCTTGCGGGTTTCCATCCGATATGAAGCTGGGCCATGTGGCCTCATCGCCTTGTTGGAAGGCACTGTCACGTCCCACTCCGGAGGAAGGAGCAACCTGGATCCTAACAGCACGTACCTCAGTAGTAGTTCTTTATCATCACCGCCACATTTTTGTCAACCACTATGTCCTCTCTGTCTCTGCTTCTTGGGCATTTCAAATACCACCACCTGCAGCCCAGTCCCTCGCCACCCCTCCCAGCTTCCACACGCACCTCAATCTTGGACGTTTCGGCCAACGTCATCAGCGCCCGGTTCTCTGATTTGCCTCACAAAGGATTCCCCGCAGCTAGCCTCATTATGCAGCCCGTGCAGCCACCCCTGCTGTTATGAGGCTCATAAATGGCCGCTATGATCCTCCACGCATGCCCGTGCCACAGGGAAAGAGGGGTTGGCAAGTTGGGTAGTTTGGGCATCCCACATCACGGCTCTCACCTCCACTATGCCCAGAAGAAGACACTCTCGAATAGCGGCCTCTCTCTCTTTCAACAGAATCACCGCCGAGTAAAGGCGACAGCAGCATGAGGCATGCCTCCCGGAGACTCGGAAGATGGCGGCCCGCCGCAACGGGGCCAGCCACAGGTCTATGACAACTCGGGCCCCGGGGACCAGTACAACTCTTCAGGAGGCCCGCAGAATATCAATAGAGGAGGTCGGGACTATTACAACATGAGCGCAGCGACATTTATCGTGAATGGGTCTATGAATCTTGGTGAGTTCTGGCCCCTCCCTCCCCGCGATCGTCTGGCGCATCGGCTTGCTTACATTCGAATCTTGATTATAGGAAACGACGCTGTCGACCTGTATCAACAGTGTCTGAAGTCTCTAGCCTTTCCGCAAATGAATCACCGTGCAGATACCATTATGGATGCTGCAAGAGGTACATGCGAGTGGTTACTTAACCACAAAACGTATAACGCCTGGGCCTCTAGCGGTGGAGGCCTCCTCTGGATCAAAGGATTGCCTGGGTCTGGAAAGTCTACGTTGCTCCGACATGCCCTCCGCGATATTACATCGGGCTCGTATCTTGGAAACAACCTCCCGGGCCTGTATCCTTCAAGCCCGCATCACGGAAACGACCCCTCGAGCCCATGCCCTGGAAATGGCCCTATTGTACTGTCTTTCTACTACAATGGCCGAGGAGACGACCTTGAACGGAGCCCAGTCGGTCTGTACCGATCACTCCTTTTCCAGCTCGGACAGAGCGAGGGCGCGCTATCGAGCGTTATGAACACTCTTACAGAGCGGTATCAGTACTCATCCCTTGATAAGAAGACAGAGTGGCATCTCCCAGAATTACAACGTATATTCGAGTCGGCGATTCGAAATATCCTAGAGAGCCGCCCGGTATGGCTCTTCGTCGATGCACTAGATGAATCTGGCAAGGAGAATGCGATACATTTGATCAACTCCTTCCTTTCCTTTATGAAAGATACGAAGAGCTTCTACGTCTGCTTTACTAGCCGCCACTACCCCTTACTATTGGCCCGACCTGGCGAGTACGAGATATACGTGGAAAAAGAAAACGGCAAGGATATTACGACCTTCGTCCGCGGTCGACTCGAAATATCTCTCGATAATGAAGCAGCACCTACGGCCTTAGACATGATCACGCAACGGGCCCGTGGCGTCTTCTTATGGGCCTGGCTAGTTGTGAAGAAAATCCAGGAGGAATGCGGCAGTGCGACGTTACAAGAGATTGAAGCTGCTATTCTCTATACCCCTAGGGAGCTTGACGACATATACCGCCAATTGATCCCTAAGATGAACGCCGAGTCTCTTAGGCTTATGCAATGGGCCTGTTTTTCTCTCGAACCCTTAGTATTACAAGAGTGGCGATGGGCGGCGGTCGTGGGCGCCAATTGGCACATACAGTATCGAACACGACAAGAATGCGCTGCCGCCAAAAACTTTTGCCAGAATGACGATCAGTTATCGAGACGGGTACGGGATTTAAGCTGCGGTCTTATCGAGATTACGGGCTCAAAGAAGACAGTACAATTCATCCACCAGACTACGAAAGACTTCTTTGTCGACCAGGGTCTCGCTGCCTTAGCCCAGAACCTGCAAGTGTCTACAAGCAGTACTCAAGCGGAAGCTGAAGCACACTACCAGCTATCGACAACCTGTATACGGTATATGGCAATAGAGGAAGTTGGACAGTGCGGATCATTTGGTAGGAGTGAACTCTTGAAAGAGTTCCCTTTTATTAAATATTGCGTCATGTCCTGGCCTCTACACGCAAAGGAAGCCGAAAAAGCCAGCGATCTGATTCGGAATGGGCATCTTTTGGATTTCTTTATTAGCCGGGAGCTGATACAGCTATATGTGCAGCTTCAGCTAAAGGTCAATCCACCCCCTAGAAGGCTCGAGACTTTATACAAGGGCGCTAGTTTTCTACACGTTGCCTGCTGCTTTGGGCTTATGGAGCCTTTAAAGGAGATTCTCCGGGGAGGAAAGAAGTCATACCCAGTCGCGATCTTTGCTCAAGACAAGGGGGGCCGGACGCCGCTATCATATGCTGCCCAGAATGGACATTCGGAAGCTCTCGAGTACCTGCTTGAGCCGGAATATAAAGGTCTCGGGATACTACGGCGAGTACGGCATTTGCAACTTGACATTCCGGATAAAAACGGCCGGACGCCTCTCCTATGGGCTGCGAGCAACGGCCATACAGACACAGTCCGTTTTCTTCTTGAGCGAGGTGCCCAGGTCGACCATGGCGACCAGTATGGCCAGACCCCTCTATTGCTAGCTGTATACAACGGCTATAATATAGAGATGATCGATTTGCTTCTCGAGCGAGGCGCACAAGTCGACACCAGTGACCAAGATGGCTGGACTCCCCTTTTATGGGCTGCAAACAACGGCCATGTAGACATAGCCCGTCTCCTTCTCGAGCGAGGCGCCTACCCCGACCCCATTAGACGAGAGGGAGAGACCCCTCTCGCGTTGGCTGTAAGCCACGGATATCCAGAAATTGTCCGTTTCCTTCTCGAGAGAGGCGCCCAAGTCGACCCTATCGACCAAGGCCGGAATCCTATCTCATGGGCTGCAATGAACGGCCACACAGACACGGTCCGTTTCCTCCTCGAGCGAGGTGCCCGAGTCGATCCTGTTGACCAGGATGATCGGACCCCTCTCTGGTGGACTGCACACAGCGCTTTATTGACAAGGGGCCCTCGGATTATTTCCATACTGAAGCTACTGCTCGACAACGGGGCCTCTATCAACCACCGTGATAAAGAGGGCCAGACCCCGTTGTCCTGCGCAGCCGAAGACAAAAACGCAGATGTGCTGCTACTACTGCTTGACAGGGGCGCCATGGTGGACGTCGCTGATAACGGTGGTCGGACGCCTTTGTCCCGGGCCGCTGGCAACGGTAATGTTGGCAACGTGATGGTCCTGCTCGATCATGGTGCTAGGGTGGACGTTACCGACACGTCTGGTCGCACACCGATTGATTGGGCCATGGAGGGGCAGGACCAAGGGGGCGAGGTCGATGAAGATGGGATCGATACGTCGAGGGAGGATGCGAGCGACGTGTCAACGGAATATTCGAGCGACCCGTCGAGGGAATATGCGAGCGATGCGCCTAGCGAAGGTACGAGCAACTACGCAGATGTGATCCGGCTACTGCGTGAAAGGGCAGAGAGCGTACTGGCGACTGGCTAGATTGAGGCCGTATATATTTGATGTATGGCGACGGCGTTGGGGTTGGTTGATTCAGTCTCACACCAATGTACATTCTAGTAGTAGCAATACCAATGGAAATGTGTGTGCAAGGTCGGTCGAGTGGAAGAGACGACGACTCCCGTTCAAGTCAATAGACCGTGAGAGGAATGGAGGGGGTGTGGAAGTGGATGCTCTGTCCTGATTCGATGAGACATAGGCGCTTCCTTCCTGCTCAGATGCTAGTCAGGAATCAGGGACTGGTCATGCAATGTAATGTCACTCAGGGGAAAAGGGTATCTCGCATGTCCAGATCGTAGAACGCCCAGGTATACGTATCCCCGAGCCTGTCAGAGCCACCGGAAACGTTCTTGTCCAAGACAACAAGGGGTGACCCATAGCTCCGACCTCCCGGGTTGTGGCGAGCCGAGATCGTCCTTGGCTCCCCGAGACATGGACACTTGGATGCTTCATCGCTGAGGGTATCATCGTCGGAGGTGGTGCTGGTTGGCCCACGCCATCTTTGCCTACTCTCGTACTCTACTGGGAGGTTGTTGGGGCGCGCTCTGGTTCAAGTTGTTGTTTCCGTTGGGTTGACCCGTATCGTCGAGTCTCGAGATGAGGACAGGGCCTTGGCCCTTTGCCAATGAATGCTGGGTGCTACCGCTTACTTTATGTTGTTGACACTCGATCTTGTTAATTCGATGGATGTCGCTGACTTGATACCGCCGATAGTGTTGCTGCCTGTTGCCGCTTTCGCGGCTGGCATTTGATGTCCGTCGAGGCTGGAGTTGAAGTTGTCTTGTTGCTGTTTGAAATCAATTGTTCTGTCTATATGCATGTGTTGAAATTCAGTCAATCGCTCCATGAAAGCGGAGGAGGGCGGAGGAGGGTATGGGGCATGGATTTGAACAGCAGTCGAGCTGCTGGTGCATGCTCTCTGCCGCAGAAAGGAGAAGGCAAATGCCATCGCCTCTTTGTGCCATCAATGGCCCTCGCGGGCATCGGCGTTGTGGAAGAGAGCATCCTCCGTGCTTCCTTCGAGGCAAGCGCTGCACGTCTTTGCTTCGCGTCCGTCCTGCTCACTTTCCCATCACCACGATCAGTTTAGAATCCATCAGCGTCATCTGTTTCCCGCGCTGCTTGGTCTCTCCCAAGAAGCCAACACGCCCTACCCAGTGGAATGTTTCCCTCTCCTCCTCTCGTTGTCCCCCTACTTACCTTCAGGATTTGAAGGTCCGGCCTTTGTGTCCGGGGCCTCCTGCTCCTCCCTCAGAAGACTGTGCTCCCTCTTGACCGCCCTTGTACGGGTGGAGGCGTACCTCACCCCGCCGGACTGAACGTTCAACTTGGAGACCTTCCGCCCGTGGGAGGTCAACTGGGGCATGTTGCTCTGGCGTTTTCCCCTGCGGAGGGACCTCTTCCTGGCCCATCCCACCAATTTTCCATCGCCTTCGTTGACCTCTCTGATGAACCTCCTGATAAGCTCGCTATGCCACCGGATGGCCTCTATGGCGCCCCACAAGAGCAAGGCATCTTCCAACGACTCCTCTCTCGCAAAGTTCATCTCTAGAGGCGGCGGGCTCGTGGGCAGGTGTGCGCGTGGGTTGGGGACCGAGCCAATCAGCGTGTGTCGCACCAGGTGCAGGTGATTCTCCAGCCACTGCCGAATCTCGACGAAAGTGGTTTCTTCTGGCAGGCTGTAGTGCTGCCGGATCAGGACAAGGTTGGCCTCGAACTCGTCGTCCGGCAGGGACGCCTTGTCCGACGAGCCGGGATCACTGGGCTCGTCACCGCCGTCATCGTCCTCGTCTTCCTCGGAAATCGGGCTGGGGGACCACCTGCTTATCGGCTCTACCTCGCCAGCCTCCTCAGCCGGTGCCGCGTCATCCAAGTTCTCGTCCTCGCCCCCTAGCCCGTGGGGGTCCTCTAGCTCTGGGTACTCAGGCGCTGACACGTATCCGGACGCGCCCTCGGAGGATGAGGATGAGGACACCGGGAGCGGAGGGTATTCAGGGTACTCGTCCTCATCTTTCAACGCCGACGCGGTGTCGGCCTCGTCACCACCAGGAGGGGCGGACCCGTATCCTGACTCGGGGAACTCGGACAGGCGGGAGTCTGTGGGCTCGGCAGGCGCGTTCTCGACGTAATCTTTCAGGTGGAGAAGCAAGGACACGTCAAAGTCGTCGGCGGGGTTCTGAGACAAGCAGGGGTCCACGAACGCGTCGAAGTCGTCCCTGGGGTTCTGGGACGTCTCGGGCTCGTTGTACTCGGACGACTGGTAGTGGGACGTGGAGGTTTCCAGAACCGAGGGCACGATGTACTCGGGCGTGGGGATGTCGTAATCAGGCATGGGGAGGTCAGGGGACTCGGAGCCAATGGGCTCCGAGTACGCGCTGTCAACGTTGGACTCGACGACTGGGGGAGCGCGGGTGGTAGACGGCGTTGTGGTGGTCCCGGACGAACCAGCAGGGGGAGGTCGGAAGCCCGGGTTAGCCTGGAGAAAGGACTCGTAGGCCGTGGACGGACCAGCAGAGGTGAAGCTCCTGTTTGTACCGGACGGGCCAGCAGGGGGAGGTCGGAAGCCCGGGTTAGCCTGGAGAAAGGACTCGTAGGCCGTGGACGGACCAGCAGAGGCCAAGCTCCTGTTAATACCGGACGGACCAGCAGAGGACGAGGTGAGCCCCGCGTTAGTCCTGGACGGACCAGCATCCGAGGAGGTGAATCCCCTATTAGTCCCGGATGGACCAGCAAAGGGCGAGGTGAACCCCGCGTTAGTCCTGGACGGACCAGCATCCGAGGAGGTGAATCCGCTATTAGTCCCGGATGGACCAGCAAAAGACGAGGCGAGTCCCCTGTTAGTCCTGGACGGACCAGCAAAGGGCGAGGTGAACCCCGCGTTAGTCCCAGACGGACCGGCATCCGAGGATGTGAAGCTCCTGTTGGCATCGAGATGGGCTGAGTAGGCCGCGTAAGGATTGGCGGAGGCGGAGATGGGACTTCCATAGCTCTGAGAGGTACCGGCACCGGGAAGGGCCATGCGAAGTGGGTTGCTATAGTAGCCGCCTTGCCTGCCGGTGGCGGGTGCAGGGGCGGCGGGGGCGGCGGGGGCGGCAGGCGAAATAGAAAGAGCGTTCAAACGAGCTTGGGCGGCATCGCTGAGGGCGGACTCGTCAGCAGACGGGGTTCGGCGCGTATCAGTCTCGGAAGGGGCGGCCAAGACGGGCGGGGGCTGGGGAAAGTTGGAACCGGCGTCGGTGATGTCGTTCTCGGGGGTGATCTCGACGCCGTGAGCCCATTCACTGACGTAGACGATGTTGGTCTTGTGGCGCTTAGCTACATTCTTGATCTCGGGGAGGCCGGGGGACTGGTCGGTGTTCTCAGCAAGGTTGGAGAGGCTGGCGGGAGGACTCTGGCGGCGGCGGTTCTTGCGGGCCCGGCGACGACGCTCCTTGTCCTGAGAGGCGGGCCCGGCGAGCGATTTTTGGCTAAAGGGAGACATGATGGCTGACGTGGACGAGGAGGACGAGGATTTGGACTTGGTGGACTTGGCCGACTTTCTGGACCTGTAGCCGCCCGGATAGGAGGCGTTGCCCCCCTGTGTGTTCTCTTCGATGCTTGCGACCGTCTCAGTCATGTTGGCGAAGATGTGCCCTTCTTCGGGCACCTGGGAGTAGCTGGCAGAGGCGTTGTGCGAAGAGGACGACGGAAGAGGAGGTGGTGGCATAAGATCCATGTCCATAGTATCCTGGGCAACGGCCGGGGGGAGGGTGGCCTCGGGGACGTGGCCGTCGCCGTCGTTGTCGCCCGAGGGGCGGCCGAAAATGGGACTTATCCGGGGAATGGGCGGCAGATAATCATCCATGCTGAAGGTGGACGTGGGCCCATGCTCGTGTCCAGAGCTGGGCCCGGGCTGCTCCTGCTCGTCATCCTTGTGCTCGGGTTCGAAGCTGAGCTGTCGAGGTTGCGGCAGGTTCTGGGGGACTACCGGGCTGCCGGGCTCTTCGAGGGAGGGTGTGAGGCGGCGGGAGCGGGAGTGGTCAGGACTTAGGAGAGTCTCCGTTTCGGGATCCGGGAAGCCGTATCTCTTGACACGACGGAGCTTGTCCCTGGGTCGGAGGACCATGTCCTTCAGGTGAGCGCCTTGGGCGCTGACCTCCTTGCGGATATAAGACGCAGTGGTTCGGATGCTCGCCTTGCGCCTCTTGGGGGAGGAGAGGGGGCTAACCTTCTTGCCGTTCTTGGGGGAGACGGGAGGGCTGGTCTTCTTGCCCTTCTTTGGGGAGTTGGGGGGGCTCTTTTTGTTCTTCTTGAAGTTGACCATTGTGAACGATTGTAGTAGTAGTATGTAAATGTGGTATGTGGATATAGATGGGTGTGTATATGTGATTTGTAAATGGTAAGGCTGTTTGGCTTGAGATATGCTGTGCTGTGCTGAACTGAAAGATGATGATGATGATGATGATGATATTCCCGGAAGACGAGGGACATGCCCCGTGGATTTATACAAGACCATGATGCCCGGCACGACACCACGACGAGCGAGGCTTTGATGATGTCCATATTGCGAAGTTGGTGTTGATGGCTAACGGAGGCTGCAAGAAGACAAAGAGGTGAGGCTGAGTGAGGAAAAGGGGACAAAGGGGGGGGAAGGTGGAGGGGATGGAGAACGAGGATGGGACACATGGCTCCAAATATAGCAAAGGCAAAGAAGAGGGTGGCAGCCACGAGATATGAGAGAGAATGGCAGGACTGGCCTTGTCTTATTATTATCTGTGGCATGTTAGTTCAAGCCATGTTGTACTCTACAATGTTCTTTGTTTGTCCGTGTGCGCCAGTGTGTAACATGTTTGCTCCGCCTTTCGGCCCCTTTGTCCACAAGAGGGGCAGGACACGTCGATTCACTCAACATTTCGATAACCATTGCCACGCCAGACCAAGAAGCAAACGAGTCATAGTAGACAAGGACAAAAGTCTACCAAGATTGGCGTTGACGGGTCATTCTCTGCACGAAACGACGCACTCGCCTTCCCTTTACAGCCGCCAAAACGACGATAGCTGTTTTGGAGCACAAAGACTGACACCCACCGCAGGTATGAGCTGGAAACGAAGCAGCGTGGCGACCAGACTCTTTTGGTCACGCATCATCAGGCGGCTGTTGAGAAAAGTGTCCGAGGTGCGCAAGCGAAGATGGCGCAAGAGCCCAGACGACAGGGATAACGACAAGGACAACAACGACCAAGGCGAAGGAGAACGATGGGGGGCAGAAGAGCTGCCCCGTCCACTAGAACCAGTGAGAGCCATGATCATTACCTTGTCCTATGAGGAAGAGAAGACAGGATTGACGATGTAAAAGTATGAGCAAAAGGAGCAGCAGGTCGATGTACCACGCGAGGACCGCGAATTGTATGCCATACGACGGGTAGTCGACCGACAGGAGCAACCTAGTGGACGACATCTCTCTGGGACGGGGGACACACAGAGCCATCTTTATCTTCCCGCGAGAACCGAGTCGAAACACAGAATCGTGCGAAGGCCCGTGCCGGATAGACGAGGGGTCACTAGGGGATGATGGGGTGAGGACGTCGTCGGGTCGATATCGGTGTAGGGTATTTTAGGGTACACATTCGCCGTTGGTGAGTCCCAGCGCGTGGCATGGGTACGGTATCCGAGAATAGATGGGAACACTCACTCTGCATTACTCCATACTGCAACGATACGGAGCAGATAATCGATCTGAGACTACGATCGGAGAATAATACCAGGGAATGGAGGATTAAAAGGGCAGCCTGAATATGGTTGTGGATCTATCAAGTCCAGGCTGATGGTATTTTGGGTAAGAGGGATGAACGCGTGGACAAGACGGGGGTTTTATTCGGGTGCCTTGCAGGCTTCCAACAATCAATCAACTGCTGGTCGACCCTAGCATCGCTAGCATCGACAAATCCATTGTCTAGCCCACGGACAGACAGCAGGCTCCAACATTCCGAGCGGGAAGAATGGATCCGTACGGCGGGAGACTCGCGCTGGATCCAGGCTCCGCTATTTGACTGGGTATGATTGGCCGGTATGGTACCTGTACTCCGTAGTATTGTTAATACGTGTACGAGTGTTACGGAGTATTGCAGGTAGAAGGACTCCAGTCTCCAGTTGCCAGTTGTGGGTAGTAGGGCTGAGGACAGGAACAGACAGACTGCAGCGGAGAGACAGGGTCTGATTCCAAGGCCACGCATCACATTGGTGATGGGATCTGATGGATGGATGGATCAATGATCATGGATGGTAGCATGGTTGCATGGCTTGTCGACTTCTCAAAACCCAAATGGATGGACACTGGCACTGGATAGATGCTAATAAGCGCCGAAAGGGAAGTGTTGGTTGGATGTTGGTTAGATGGTGGCTATGGCTCTCGCAGTCAATTGCTGGCGCGGCGGAACTTTTGGGCCGTCCGAGTCCCTGGCACTTGCAATGGGGCGGAGCACCACACACCTTGATGGTGGCCGCAAGAGCGAATGCGAGAGTGCACTTAGTAGTAGTAGTAGTAGTAGTAGTAGTAGTAGTAGTAGTAGTAGTAGTAGTAGTAGTAGTAGTACCTTACTGTACTCCGTAGTCCGTACCGTACGAGTAAACACGCCATGCACTCCGTACTCGTGGTGGATCGCGGGATGAGAGCATATTGACATGGCCATGGTCATGGCATGATGACGGGCCTTGGGTGATATGGAATGGAATACGTGGACAGTTTCGGTACGGTGGGAGTATGATGGCGGATACTGCACTCGGGAGAGAGATGCTGGCTGCAGATGTGCGAGTGACGACAAAAGGAAATATGCTGGCAGCAATCGGCAGGAAAGAGGGCAGACAAGCAAACAAGCAAAAGCAGGTGGGCGGGCGGACAGAGTGTGGAGTAATCCTAGTACGTACCAAGAAGCACAAAAGAGGAAATGGCCGAATGTGTCGCGGCGTTGAGTCACGTCGGGATGCATGTGGGAGGGCGCTGGTTGGCAGCCGAGTGTTGATGGTGCTGGTGGTGACGGATCTCGTATCATGGGACATTTGGACGATGACGGAATGTAGTTTATGCTCCTCTGTCGTCAATGTACTCGGAACCCTCTTTGCTGACCATTCGAGAATGATGGATGGTGTTGATGATGGATGGGACAATAGAGCTGGCAATATTGACAATGGTCACCGTAAGCGAGACGCTGGATGAAACGGACACGGTTGATGGATTACGGATACGGAGAAATATGGACAGGGCCCCAAGGGCCAAGATCCAGGGTTACAGGGCAGCCACAGCGCCAATACAGAGCACATGGTACCTGTAACCTACGGCGTACCTACAGCGCCCGGGGAGCATTCCGTCCAATACGGACGGGCCGGTACGAGAAATACTCTGAAAGACTCGGTATGACCACACAGATTGCGGCCAGACCCATCAATCAGCACTAACCGCCAACGGTCGCCTGCCGGCCGATGGACTGCAGTGGCCAGCGGTTGAGTCGGGTGGCTCTTGAGTGGCTCCAAGTGGCTTCAGCGACCGTTGGCACCTGCTACAGTGGCGTGCAGCGCATGGAACCACTGTAACAAAAGTCAGTACAGCGTGGGGACAGCGGTCTCCGACATGGACTAGCGGTGCCCGTGTAGAGGCCCCACATAAAACCAGCCTTTTCCTCTTTATGATTGGTTATTGCTCCAGGCAGCAGCGCAGGATACTTGGGTACATGGACGCTGCCAGAGGCCAAAAGCACAGTCTCCCCGTCATATCGTCCGCACGGCCCTTCTTCCGCCTCTCGGGCCTCCTCCCAGTCCTCTCTCCGCCATTTCTCCCCATTGTCTACGCCCTTCTCACCACTCTACGCGTCTTCCCTCCTCCTCCTTCCATCCCCTTCCGTCTCTTTCAAGCCCAACTCCGCCTCTTCTCCCACAGTCCACTTCCAAACTCTGGCACTGTCCTGCCCCAGCCCTTGCTTGCTTGCCCCCCATCCTCCCCGGTCTCATTCTGCTCTTCCCCCCCCGGTCTGCTCATCAATCGTCATGGTCGTTTGTCTTGCAATAGCCAGTCCGTCGTCCACTTATTGATCCTTCTCTCTCACTCTCACTCTCCCTCTCCGTCTCTTTCAAATATTACTGCCCCCCGTAGGCATCCGTCTCGCCACCCCTCCTCCCATCTCCGTTCTTCCTTCATCTTGACCCTCATTCATTCACGCACCACGCCGACCGCCTGTGTGTCTGCCTGCCCTTCCCTGCCTGTCTGTCCGCGTCGGGTGGCCTAGCCTGTTCTCACTGGACTGTCACGACCTTGCCTTTGACCTGACCGCGTCTGACCTTGACGCTCGCTTGTCATCCCCACGAGTGTTACCACCTACCTGGTCGTTTCCATAGTACATACGACCCCAACTTGTTCATTACGCGCCTGCGTGAACCCCGTGCGGACGTTCCATCCGCCTCAGGTTTCCAACTCTCGGTTGCAAAGCCTCGAGCCGTTCCATCAAACCCTCCTTCGCCACAGCCCGCCGTCTCATCGTAGCAGCCTGACCCGACGGTCCCGGCGGCTCGACAGATCTGCTGAGCATAGTCGCTTAGCACGAGTACCACATTGTACTCGTCGGATACACACACGCACTCTCACATTCACGCACCGCCCGCATCACAATGGCATTCTCCAACCCCCGCCGCCGGGACCCGGTCGCTGGCTCTTCCGAGTCGGGCCTGGTCCCCAGGACACTGAGCCCCCTTCAGAAGGGTGCCACCTTCCATGCTCCCAACAGTCCCACGCCTGCCGACGAACAGACCTTTGTCCCACCCACCCTGCCTCGCTCTCAGAGCCAGATGGGCGACGTTGTCGACGCCAACCGTCGACGCATCGAGATGACGCTCAACGAGATTGACGTCGCTCTCAACCTCGAGAAGCTCTCGCTCTCGCCCTCGCCCAACGACGACAACCAGCAGAACCCCGCCGCCCTTCGCGATACCGGCTTCCCCATTCCCCGCGGCTTCCTCGACCTCTCCGACGCCGACTCAGTGTCTAGCAAGGAGCGCCAGAGGCGTGTCCTCCGCCCCCGCTCCGCCCGCCGGGGAAACAACCATGCCTCGGACAGTGGCATCGGCCCCTCCATCGACTCGTGCTCCCGTGACAAGGCCAGCACCGAGGGCCCCAAGGTCAAGGGCAAGAAGCAGACTTCGTCAGCGGCCGCCATCACCCGCTCCGCCGTCTCCACCAACGTTGACGGCCTCCCCAGCCTCGGCCCCAAGGCCGTCAACCGTATCCACGAGCACATTGTCCGCCCCCTGCTCGAGAAGCCGTCGCTCAAGTCGTTTGAGCCCGTTGTCCACGACCTGCCCCGCCGCATCCGCTCCAAGGAGATTCTCTGCCTGCGGGACCTTGAGAAGACGCTGTTCTATATGGCTCCTGTAAGTAAACTACTGTGTGACACTGGTGCGTGGGGAGAAGCTTACACTTTATTGCTCGCAAAGGACCACGCCAAGACGGGTCTCGAATATCTCGACTTCACCTTCACGTCGATTCACTGCATCCAGGCCACTGTTGAGTACCTCAACGACCGTGAGCAGGTTCGCCCCGATGACCGCCCCTACACCAACGGCTACTTCATCGACCTCAAGGATCAGGTCCTGCAGTACGCCCGCCTGCTCGCCGCCGCCAAGGGTGACGAGTCCATGGATGTCGACCGGTATGTACCACGCTTCGTGCCCATCGGAGTCAACAAGATGACTCAGAAAAGCCACAATGGTCATGCTGACATGCCCCCAAGATCCGACGAGGTCAGGCTTCACGGTGGACTCGCCGAGAATGGCCGCCCTGCCGAGTTGGTGCGCGTCACCAAGGATGGCTCCGCCTTCTCCATGGCTACGGGCAAGCCCGTCGACATTGGTGAGGCGCAGGGCCCCGTGCAGTTCAAGCGCTCTCTGAGCGAGCAGCGTGAGGACGACGAGGAGATTATGCGGTCCATGGCCCGCCGCAAGAAGAACGCTACGCCGGAGGAGCTGGCACCCAAGCGATGCCGTGAGCCGGGCTGCACCAAGGAGTTCAAGCGCCCCTGCGACCTGACCAAGCATGAGAAGACGCACTCGCGCCCGTGGAAGTGCCCGTTCTCCACCTGCCGCTACCACGACTTTGGCTGGCCCACGCAGAAGGAGATGGACCGCCACGTCAACGACAAGCACTCGGACGCGCCCGCCATGTACGAGTGCGAGTTCAAGCCATGCCCGTACAAGTCGAAGCGCGAGTCCAATTGCAAGCAGCACATGGAAAAGGCCCACGGCTGGACCTATGTGCGCACCAAGACCAACGGCGGTAAGAAGGCATCGTCTGCCTCTAGCAAGGGCACCCCCTCTGTCGTCCAGCAGACGCCTCCCCTGGCCAACGCGTCGACACCCTCGGAGTCTTACAGCGTGCCTACGCCGCCCGACAACCCGAGTGCCAGCAATGCCAACGCCGCTAGCGGTGCCAACAACAGCAGCAGCGGTCCGGTGGCCAACGACTTCCCCTTCTACCAGCCCGAGGCTGACTGGCTGGCCAACTATGGCCTCCCCTCAGAGGGCATGGATGCCATGGACCTGGGCATGGAGCAGCTGTCGCCGTCGTCGGCCACGTCGTACGAGCAGTACCCTCCTTACCAGAATGGGTCGCAGTTCATCTCGGACGAAGACCTATACGCTGCCACGGCTCGTCTGCCCCAGCACCCGATGCCCATCACGGACAGCATGATCTACGGCAAGATGATGGCACAGCTTCCGTTCCAGCAGCAGCAGCAGATGCCCATGCCTCCGGCCCACACACACACCCACAAGCAGCCGGAGCACCAGAACCTGCAAAACTTTCAGCAGGTCCTACAGCAGCAGCAGCAGTTTGGTGCTGCCACTACCCAGCACCACACCCACGCCCAGGGCTCGCACTTCTCCCCCAACGGCCAGGCGAATGCCATGCTATATACCCCTCCTGGTCAGATGGAGGAGGGCTACGACGATGTCGTCGATGGCGGTGACTTCCAGCTATTCCCAGCGGGCAAGGGCGTGCCTCAGGTGCAGCAATCGCAGCAGCAGCAGCAGCAGCAGCAGTCGCTGTTTGGCGAGCTGCCAAGCGCGGACATGGGCTTTTCGCAAATGTCTCAGCCCGAGATCTTCCAGCAGGTTGACCTGTCGCAGTTTGACTACTCGTTTGAGTGAGCTGGGGTAGCAAGTGTTTGATTAGAGCGGGTGCAGGCAGTGTATTTTGTTTTTTACTCCTTTTTTTCTTTCTTTGCTTGCTTGCAACAACACGATTCATGACTGTCTTTTACGTCGAGTCCCTTGACTTTGCCCTTTGGGGTTTCAACTTTTTTCGCCCTCTGCTTTCGAGGTTCAGCATGAAATGACTTGCTGGGTTGGGTTCGGTCCGTTCCGATTCGGGATGGGGTAGTTTAATACAAGATTGCTCATGCAAGTACAATACAACGTTCAGACGTGCCAAGATGCAAGAAGTTCATTGGTGTAGGAGCAGTGAAGATGCCAACATGTGAAGGAAGTGAATAGCAAGAAGCTTAGACATTCAACAATACGGAGCACCAAGTACTCCTTACAAGAAGTTTCGAAACCCTGTCGTAGAACGGACGAGTAGAGCCGGTAGAGAGATCCATCGATAGTGCAGAGTGCAGTCCCCGTTTTAACTCCGACGCCAACGGATGTGGTCTGGAATTTGGACTCTGGCGTGACGATGGACCCCTCCCCCGCTTCTGTGCTGCGTAATCGCACCTTACTCAGAGGATCTGTACCGACTGGGCGTGTAGGTTTGCAGAGTAGATTTGGACACGAAAGTCAATTGCGCCCATCCAGCCAACTTTCAATCCGATCCAACGTCCGTGGATTTACATTTGACAACACCGCCGCAACACGATCTGTGCAATAATACGGCACACACCCGTGACACACACCTGGACCCTGTACAACGACAGCATCAGCACAGCACGGCAGCAATAATGGGCTCTCAACCAACACCGCGCAAGCAGCTCAAAGTCCTGGTGACGGGATTCGGAGTATGGCATCCTTTCCTACGGCTGGTATACCTACAGCGTAAAAAAAAAAACTAGCATACTGACTGACTGTCTGACAGCCCTTCCGGGAACAATATCCCGTGAACCCATCTTACGAGATAGCTAAGCGACTCCCGTCCTCTCTCGTCGTGAAGACAGGCCCCGAGGGCGAGGGCGAGGAGACAGACGTGCTCGTCGAGGTGCACCCGTCTGCCGTTCGGGTTAGTTACGCGGTCGTGCGGGAGCTGGTGCCGACACTGTGGGACAGGGACGAGGCTTCGGCGCCGGACGTGGTGCTGCACATTGGCATGGCGGGCCCGCAGCCGCACTACCAGATTGAACGACGGGGGCACAGGACTGGATACCGGTCCAAGGATGTGGATGGAGAGTTGCCGCAGGGAGAACCTACCGCTGCTGCTGTTGCGAAACACATTCTACGGCACGATCGAGCTGGTGACAGTGGATTGGTATGGTATGGAACGCCTGGGCAGTCTAGCGAGGATCGCAAAGACGAACCCAAGAACGAGCGAAGCGAGGGCCAAAAAGGCCAGCACAGTGTCACCGACAAAGACAAGGATTGGATCTGGCACGGCTGCCCTGACGAGCTGGAGACTGATCTGGACATCCTGGACGTGTTTTCTCGGTGGAAGAGGCATAGCGCGGACCTCAACGGCGGACGCGGGGCAGATCTGAGGCTGTCGGACGATGCGGGCCACTATCTCTGCGACTTCATCTACTATAGCAGTCTGTCGCATCTGTGGAGGGCGGGGAGGAGGAGGAACGTTGTGTTCTTGCACGTGCCGGCTGATGCGGGGGATGAGAGTGTCGAGAGGGGAACGGCGTTGGCTGTGAATCTGATACGGGGGGTTGCGGAGAGTGAGGGGCAAGCGGAGTGAGTTGAAAGTATGGATGAGCAAGCGAAGCGAGGACAGCCCCCGACAGGGCTGCCAAAGGCAATAGAGGAAGAGGAAGGAAGTCTACAGAGACATGAGCGAGTGACCGTAGAGATATATACTACTAGTAGTAAGGAAAGCATGGGATATAAGTGACGTGGATGTATATGGGTGTGTTGTATAAGTGGACCAACACATTGAAGTTTCGCGCTCGGCCACCACCCACCATCATCAACGCGTCAACACCATCCCATCACACTCTCCAAGATAGAGGGGGACAATCTATTTTACACCTCTGAGTTGAAAACAAAAACGGCTCCACATACGTCGAGAAAGCAGCATAGCCTTGACAAACGGACTCGGATCCGAAAGCTGTTCGCGGCCAATGTGCCTAGCAAGGAAACCACAGCGCGAGAGGACGTGCCAAAGCGGTCTATACCCGGCATTGCAAAGCGGTACGAGGAGCAGATTGGCGGACAGAGAAGGCCGCGATTGGGGAGGCCATCCGTGCTTTCGGAGCGGGACAAGAGGCAGATAGCCCAGATGATCAAGAAGGACCCTCTCGTCAGCTACGAGGACAGGTCGCACGCCAAAGCTCGAATGCTTGGCCTCGACGGTTGGCCGGCATTTCAAGTGCAAGAAGGAAGGTACTGAGCACATCTGCGCCTGCGTTCTTTTTCTTTTCCTTTCTCAACTTGAGAGCATACGACTCATCGAAATGTTTACCTTAGGGGAAGCGACTTCTTCTAAGAATGTGAACTCTTGAAGGAAGGCATCCTGCTCTGGAAGCATTTGCCGTTGGCCACCCCGACTCTACGAAGAATGGCGATACGCAACGAATATATTCCAGTCCGGTGCTTCATTTGCTCAAGATGATACCTGTCTATTCGGCTCGATCAGTCTAAGACTGGAGCTGGGCGTTGGGAATGGCCGCCGTATTCCCCGATCTCAAACCCATGGATAACCTCTGGAAACTACTTCAACAGCGTATCTGCGAGCTAAATCCTGAAATAGAAGACTGGCCGAAGAATGCTGCTCCCGACAGGGCCCCCGGAGGCAAGGTTCGTAGCCACCTGGTGGGCGAGTGCTTGGGCTTGAGGGCTTGTGGCTTGAATGGGTCTGGAGCTGTTCTGTTGCTCTAGTTGAAGTGTGCCCATACGGGGTATCAAGTAGTAGCTACTAGGGGTAGTACTACTAGTACTAAGTATTCGATACAGAGCATATTGACTAGGCCCGTATCCTCCGTCACTCGGGGTCTGGTTATCGGGGTGCAGAAGTGGAGCTCGGCGAGGCCCAGTCGAGGTCGCCGACCGACCACGGGACGAGTCATGACGAAGCACTCATCCTCGGCATATAAAGCAGTAGGCCTCAGCAAATCCCAACCATACATCAACGCAACATCAACCTCTATTCAACAGACAACACACGAAATACATCCATCATGTGCAAAAAGGCCACCTGCAGCACTTGCAGTGAGTTTCACCCCTGGGACCCGAATCTAAGAGTGTTATCAGCGTCCAGCCAAGCTAACGGCGGGGTCAAAGACAAAATCTCGTGGTGGGGCTGCGGCAGCCACGTCCCTGGTGTCATGGACAGCATCCCCGAGGGCGAGCGGTGCACCTGCACACCCAAGGTGGACATTGACGGGAAGGAGTATCCTCCTATGGCGAAATGACTCGCGCCGGGGTGGCTATCTTGGTTCACGGGATGAAACTGGAGCTATTTGGTCTTGAAAGCATGGGCAGAACGGTGGGAGCATCATTGTACGGGCGGGAGTTGGCGTTGATGACAGTTACGGCAGAGATGGTTGTTACGACGGACATGATCATGTAAACAAGTGTAAATTGAAATGATCAACCATATGGCACATCATATAATGTCTCCTTTTGTTTTGCTTCATGCCTACCGCCTTCTCGCTCCGCCACTACCCCCTCCGCCACCACCCTCACCCCTCTCAGCCAGGTTGACCACCTCCTGGATCCCTGCAGCCTCCTGCTCCTCCTCTATCGCCGTGATCTCCTCGCGCGAGTCCCACCACTTCTCTTCTGAAAGCTCAAATGCGCGCGACTTGATCTCCTTGATGGTCAGCGTCTCGGGCTGGATGTTCTTCCAACGGAGGGATGTCATGAGGATCTCCTGCCACTCGTTGGATGTGCGGACAAAGAAGTCGCGACGGGATTCAAAGGGCTACATAAGTGTTAGCATCATCAAAACCATCAAGCAGCAACGAAACAAGGCAATGCAAGCGAAGTGAGGAGAGACCCATCGGCAGGGGCCGCCCAAGGTAGAACACAACAAGACTGGCGTGGTTGTGCCTCCGGCGGCCCCTCCGGGGGGGGGGGGCGGGGGTTTCTTGCTTCGCTCGCTGGTGGCCTTGGTTGATATGCTGTATTGTATGAGAGGTGAAACGTACCCTTGGATGAGGCAGGCCGTCATCGGGCTGTGCTTCGTCGTCGCCGTCGTCGTCTGCCGGGTTGGAAGTGGAAGTGGCCGTCGAGGGCGCGGTGTCCGCCGAGGTCTCTGACCCACCGGCCTCGGATGTTTCGTCCGTCTTCTTCTTGCGCTTGCTGGGTGTGAAGGCCTGCTTGTCGCTCGTTTCGTACATTTCCTCCTCTTCTTCATCATCTTCGTCATCATCATCGTCGTCGTCGTCGTCTTCGTCATCTTCATCATCGGATTCCTGAAAATGCTGTGTTAGCTTCGTATCTTCCAAGAGGAAATTCACAATACATCTGGGTGAGGGGGTGCCTACAATCCAGTCCTCGACGGGCTTCTGGAAGACCTGCTTGCACCCATCCAGCTTATCGAGGTTGATGGCATAGAGATCGTCAAACGTGAACTCGCGATCACCCTTCTCAAACGTCCCGCCGTAGATGTACAGGACATCGCCCTGGACGGCGAGCTGCGCGTTGAACCGGATGTGCGGCGGCTCAAGGGTAACAGGGTACTCTTTCTTGGGGACATCGTCTTCGTCTTCTTTGTCAGGACCAGGACCGCCGCTTTCGTCGCCGTCTTTCTTCTGCAGCAGTTCAATGTCGTCAATGTCCTCGAGCGAGGCACCCATCTCGAGAGCCTGCAGCTGCCGGAGGAGCTCCTCGTCGCCGCCCTGGCGACCGCGACGCCCGCCGCCGCCACGACGCTGGTCCTGCCCCGCCCCCTTTTTGGACTGCTGCTGCCGCGGCTTGCGCAGGTTGAGCGGCATGAAGCGGTTGCGGTCAACGTTCCACGCAAACAGCTGGTTGAAGAACTCGCTGTCCATGCCCTCCTCGCTCTGCTCGACGTCGTGCACGCCGCCAAAGAGAATGCCACGGCCCTTGTGCCAAGTCATGGTCGCGCCGGCGCGTGCCGGCGTAGGCGAGTTGGTCGGCTTCTTGCGCTTCTCCCACCGCACGGTCGGCGGCGTGCCCGGCGCGGCATCCGCGGGTGGCAGAGTCATGCGTAGGAAGAAGCTGTCTTCATGGACCATGGGCTTCAGGATGTTCTTCTGCCCCGGCGCGGCACCACCACCACCGCCGCCGCCGCCTTTACCACTCTTGCCGCCTTTACCGCCGCCACCGCCGCCCTTCTGCTTGATATTCACCGTGGCTTTGACACGCGAGTATCCTCCGTAGAGGACCGCTCCCGTCTCATGGGGCAGGAATGTAAAAGACGAGCGGGCATCGGGCTTGAGCTGCGCAGGCGGCAGGTTGGGACAGTGCCACACGTAGTTGACCGTGTCGAAGATCCACAGGTCGGCCAGGTACCGCGTCTGGTTAGAGGTGTCCTGGAACCCGCCAAAGAGGATCACGTAGTGCTTCCAGTACGTCATGCGATGCCCGCTGCGCGCGGGTGGACCGCCCTTGTCCTTACCCTTGCCGCCGCCCGTCTCAATCTTGGTCCACTCACGCGTGGCCGGCTCAAGCCGCCAGAAGTCCGAGTAGTGGTGGAAGGTGCCCTGCTTGGGCGAACTGAACTCTCCTCCGAAGAGGTACACGAAGCTCGGGTTGGCCGACCGAGTCCAGGCATGGCCCGACCGGGGCAGCGGCGCGTTAGGAGACGTCACGGTGCGCCACTCGTCTCGGGAGATGTTGTACACGTGCAGGTCGTTGTAGAAGGTCGCCAGCGCACCGTTGAAGTACTCCCCGCCAAAGAGGAGGAGGGCGTTGCCGTCGTGCGGGGCCGCCATGAGCGTCGAGGCGGCCCGTGGACGAGGGGGACCCTCAGCCACCGTCTCGGTGATCTTGTGGAACTGCTCCTGCTGCCGCCGGTACTCGTCCAGGATCTCATCCAGGTCCGCATCCTCGGCGTCGCTGCCTTCTACCTTGGCCGCCTTGGTCTTGGCCTTTTTCTCTCCCTTGGTCGCCTGCTTGGCGGCTTTCTCGGCCTGAAGCCATTGTTAGTTAATTATTCATTTGTCGTGTCGTTGGGTGACCGTGGGTGACCATGGGCCATGGGTTGTCATGACGAAAACATGGAGGGGCAACGAGGGACAGGAACGAGGGGTCGTGAGATGACGATGATACCTTTTTGGCCTTTTTGGCATCGTTGCCCTTTTTCTTGTCCTTAGCCATGATGCTAAGGGCCTCGTCTAGCAAGAAGGGCTTGTCTACAAAGTACCCTCAATTCGTTCTCAGAGATGGGAAATGTTCATCTCTTGGCTGCGTTGCCTTGCCCGCTGTGGGAAAACTTTTTGGTGAATGAAGTCGTTGAGTTATGCCACACACAGCGCCGCTGTCTCCACAATAGCCTTTTGGGACTTCGACACCAGAACAGACAGTTGATTCATCTCGGACAAGTGCGAGTATGAACATCCGTCTCTATAAAACACCATCTGACATGCTGATTATGTATCCATGTACATGCCCGTGATATGTACAATTACTGCCCTTCAAACTCTATCAATAAAAACAAAAAAGAAACCCAAAACTTGTCTTCTAGCCTGTTGCCGACAACATCCCCTCATCCGCGACTGGTTGAAGCATAACATTTGACACCTCTTGGTCAAGAGTCAAGATAGGAACTCAATGATATCGGTTGCCACTACCCGTCAAGCCATCAACCACTCGCTCGCCTCCCTTTCCCCGGTATATACGCCACCAAGGCCTTGCTCGCCCCCTCCATGCAGTACTGCACCACCTCAATCTTCTTACCCTTGGGGGCTAGTTTGGCAATCTGCCGCAGGTCGCTTGTCCTGGGCAGGTAGAGGGCGTGGTCCATGGGCCCGCATGCGTTGTGAAGATCCGCCAGGTTGTATGGCTGCATGGTGTCGAGGTTGAAGACGGCGTCGGTCGAGTAGCCTACGCCGCCCCAGGGTGGGCTGGCAAAGACGACGGTGGCGGCCATGTCGACCTTGAGATCGGAGTGCAGCTGCTCTTCCTCGGACCGGTGGTGGAGCAGCGCATCGAGGTAGGCAAAGGCGTCGCCGTGGACCCAGGTGATGATGCCGGGCTCCACGCCGCACACCTCGGCGTTGTTCTGGGCGCAGGCCAGCGTCGAGGCGTCCTTCTCCAGCGCGATGATCCTGTCCCACCGTCCGGACAGGGCAAAGGCGATGGTGTTGCCGCCCGCCCCAGCGAACATGTCGACCAGGGTCGTGATCTCTGACCGACCATCGTACATGTCGTACATGTCGTTGGCGACATGGCTGGGTACGTCGTCAGTATGGATAAAGACATACAGGGAGAGAAGGAAAAAGACAGAGATATACAAGGGGTGTACTCACTTGGCGACTGGCTCTGGTGTCACGCCAAACCAGGCATCGTCTGTCATGTAGATGCCATCATCGTACCATGAGAATATCGAGTATCTCTGGGAGAAGTATCTTGGATGAGAGTCAGTATGAAAAGTCAAAACAGAAGAAGGAAGCTCCCTGTGAGAGCTCTCGTAGAGCTCTTAAGGAGAAAGGAAGAACCCACTTTTGAATATCCCACGGCACCTCATGCCTCCCCTCGTAATGCTTGCATTCGTCAGTCAGGTCCAGCCTGCCGGCGGGTTCCATTTGGACGCTTTGTTTCAACAGCTTGCCCAAGTCAGAGCCCATGCGATAGATTAGAGCGTCGTTCAGCAGGTCATTCTTCCCCAGTACCCAAGATACATACACTGTGCAGCCTGTTTATAGTGATAAGACACAAGACGCACAGCACAATACAGAGAGAAAGAGGCGCAGCGACCCAGCGATGCGAAAAGAGTCTAGACGGACGGGAGAGAGACAGAAGACAAAGATGGACAAGGCTGATGGAATCTTGGGTTGTCACTCTTTCAGGGCGCCTGAGCGCTAGACCTGGCGCTACGGCCGCTGCAAGGCTGCGCTACCAAGCGCTGCGGTGGAGCGCTACGTAATTGACACTGGCTTCCATCCTTTCAATCCATGTGTCCTTGCTCCCTCGGCAGCTCGACTACATACATGTACTATTGCCATAACCGTGCACACAGCTCCTTCCATTCTTCTTTATAAGATCAGCAATCCAACGTCGACACGACCGACGACGACAAAGACATAACAACACAAGCCTGCCGATTCCTCCGCGCTGAGAAGAACCACCCACCATGTTCAACGCCCTGAACCGGTTCATGTCGCGCCTGGACGGCGACAGCCCCCAGCGCCGCCAGCAGGAGAACGGCTCGTACGGATTCCAGGTCCTGCGCAACACAAACGTCGATCTTCCCGTGGAGCCGTGGTTTGACTACATTGTCGGCATCAACGGGCGATCCATAGAGACACCCGACGCGAACCTGTTTGCGCAGGAGGTGCGCAACTGCGCGGGAGGCACAGTCACATTGGGGCTATGGAATGCCAAGGTAGACACCCATCGCAGCACGCCCGTCGCAGCACAGCATGGGACCTCACATATGACTGGTTATGCTAACAACATGTCCGACTACAGGGCCAACGTATGAAGGAGATGCACATTCCCGTCCCCGCGGGCACAGCCTCGCTAGGCCTGTCCCTCCAGTGGGCGCCCATCGCCCTGGCCGCCAACGTGTGGCACGTCCTCGACGTGGCTGCCAACTCGCCCGCCGACCAGGCCACCCTGCTTCCCTACAGCGACTACATCCTCGGCAGCCCTGAGGGCTCGCTGAGCGGCGAGGCCGCCCTGGGCGAGCTGGTTGAGGACTTCATCGGTCGCCCGCTCCGGCTGTACATCTACAACAACGAGTACAACGTCGCCCGCGAGGTCACCATCGAGCCGCGCCGCGACTGGGGCGGCGAAGGCGCCCTTGGCTGCGTCCTGGGCTACGGCGCCCTGCACCGTCTGCCAGCCCCGCTCAGCGAGCCCGTCAACCCTCCCGGCGACACCATGTTTGACGGCGCCGATGGGTCCACCACCACGTTTGTTCCTGCCGAGGCAGCTGCTGCCTCTGCGTCAGGACCAGTGGCACCACCCGGCGCGGCCGGTGGCGGCGACTACCTCGTCCCCGCGCAGATGGTGGGCGCCACGCCCGTCAGCGCGCCCCCGCGCTCCGCCAAGAAGAAGGACAGGCACGCGCACAGCCCGCATGGCGCCATGGACGAGTACTTCAAGGAGGGCGAGGAGAAGAGCAAGGAACTCGACCACGCGCCCAAGGGCAAGGGGTCGGGTGTGCCGCCGCCGCCTAAAGCCGGAGGACCTCCCAAAGCGGACGGGGGGCCTCCCAAGGCTGAGCCTGTCGCCGCGCCGGCGTCATGAACATGAACAACATGTAGTACTGTACTACTATCGCAAAAAGAGGAAAATAGAGTAGAAAGAATACCAAATGACTGTCATGATGTATATTGTCTGGAAGAGAAATGTGTCTTCTTTTTGTGTGTTCTGCTACGAAACCAAATCCCGCCATGTTGCATGTTGCATGTGCATGTGCAGGCTGTATGCTCCTCCACCTCCAGGCCAAGTCGTAATGTACACGCGACGAACCCCCCTCTGATATAGAATCCTCTCTCAAAGTTTTGGTCTAGTTGATAAAGTTGACGCAGAAAAAGTGCAAGATGAGGCTGCACACAACGTAGTCGGCAAATGCCCTCTCGGGAGACACCTTGGGGAACTCGGACTTGTTGGCCTCGGTGGTCTGGATGCGCAGGGAGACTGCAGGAACAACCGTTAGCATAGCTTCTCCCTCAAGAGGACAGGGCATTATCCAATGCCCAATGGATGGAATGCACATACTGGTAAGGACGAATTGGCCAACCGTTCCGCTGAAGCCAGACAGGAAAGCATTAAAGGGCTGCAGGCAGTTAGCACAATGTCCAACAGAGCAAGAGGCAGGTGGATGAGTGAAGCGCCGCATACGTAGTTTCCAGCAAGAATACAGTAGAGGAACTGCAGAGCCCCCACGACGACCAGGAAGGCGAGGAACACGTCGAGAAGCTTGGTGCGCTGCGGTGTCTGGGTCATGTAGTAGTCGTAAATATTCTGGAGGACCCTGTCCCAGGTGGCTGCGCCAGAAGTCGAGGCCTTGGGTTTGGTCACGACGGGAGCGGAGGGTGCAGCAGCGGTGGTAATGGTGGGGGTGGCAGGTGCGCCGACTGAAGCGGCGGCGGCAGCAGCAGCCTCGCGGGCGGCATTCTTTCGGGGCGCCATTGCGTGTGTGCGATGTTTGCGTGGTTGTGGTTGTGGGTGAGGTTCTTGTCGTGGGTGATGACGACGCAGAGGATAGGTGGTTTAGTAGGAGCTGTCCTCCGTACCTACCTATTATGTGACGCTGCCACCTACTATGGACACATCATTCTGGTTCCTCAAAAAATGGGTCACGTGTGCCAATTTGGGTCTAGTAACACGCATCCACGCTATCTCCGGGAAACAGATGTAATACTCCATCTTCCGTCTTTCAAGGATTAATAGAGAGTACTAAACTCTGCCAACGCCTACCCCTTTTATACCATCCTCGCCTGGCTAGTTCACCTGCCGATGCTATAATCGTAACATGTTGAGGCGGACACTCGTATCATCGCACCTGCGATCCCTCCCTCACCATGTCACACCCCGACCCAAGAAGCATATCTGATCTTGACGCGCCAGAGCGCATCTCGCGTCTAGCGCATCGGCCGCCATGGCTATGATGTGGCAGGAGACCGACCAGCGACCAGGGGAGGTGCCCGCTGGTAGATAGTTGCCGCATGAGTTATCCAATGAATCGCGGCCGGGTCCGGGTGTGCTACTAAGTACACCAATAGCGGGACGGCATCGTCCAACATCCAGCTTCTAACTACGCTCATATAACAAATACTATCACTATCAAGCCCATGAAACAGATGAATAAACCATGGACTGGCATGACGATCACTCGGGACAGTGAGACGCAGTCCCTCTGCACCGCCGTCACCAATGACCCCCTCCCCGAGATCTGTACGGCCTGGCACGATCGACGCATCGACGTGTTGCGTCTCAAACGGACGCGGCGTCTTCGCTCGGGCATCCACGGGGTTAAGTACGACGACGACGGCACGAAGGCGATGGCCGTGGCCAAGATTGCTTGCTTCGCATGGGAGCTGCGGCGTATCGAGCGCGAGACTTGGGCCTACGACCTGCTAGAGGACCACCCGGACACGGCCCCGCGATTCCTCGCCCACCTGACAGAGAACGGGCGGATCATGGGTCTTCTTCTCGAGAAGCTCGAGGATGGGCGGCCGGCCGGCGTGGACGACCTCGGCGGGTGCGAGGCTCTGGTGCGACGTCTGCACGACGAGGCGGGCCTCATCCACGGCGACGTGACCCGCAACAACTTTGTCATCAACCGGCATACTGGCACCATCCGCCTCGTAGATTTCGAGCATACTTGCGACCTTGGCCTAGGTGATCAGGATGACGCCCAACGGGAGTTGGATGAGCTGCCTGTGGAGTTGGCCGATGAATCTGGTAGCGGGGGTACGGTAACGGTTGAGGGCTGAGGCCGCTTTCACGTTACTACTGCAGAGTAAACCATCTTGTATATATGCCGATATGGAACAGTTGCGGAGTAATCAATCTACAGCGTCAGAGGCAGAAGGCCTGTGCACGGAATGTTGGTTGGTATTGCGACAGGAGTACTAATAGTATATTACCCATGAGCATCGAGTTCGGAAGCCATAGCCTCATTTTACTACTGAAAAGATAGTGTTGTCTGTTATACCTTCTACCATTGTTTCTTTTTCCCGAGGGCACTGCTCTTAAAAAAAATGGCAGCAAATCTCTAGTGGATGCGCAGAACAGTACGCGCTTCGGGTCAAATCCCCGTATTCCGTGCTGCTTTCCTACGATGGAGCTATGTACGGACAAGTTGCTGCGGATGACCTGACGTGATTGGTTGGGGGAAGCTGTAGTGGGCATTGCAAGTTTGGTTTGCGACTGGGGGAAGACCCGGAGCCAGAGCCAAGCCAGAACCAGAGCACTTAATAACCGTCGCTTCTTTCTCTTCTTTCCCCTCTCCTGCATCATATCATCTTCAAGCATATCCATTTAAAAGCCCGTCAAAATGGTAAGTGCCACTGCTATAAATCTCCTGCCAGGCGCATGCTAACATTGAAACCTTCACTCTACTAGTCCGACTCCAACCAGCAGCTTGCGTACACGTCCTTCATCCTCGCCGCCCTTACGGCCGGCGGTGGCATCATGGGCTACGCCAAGACCAAGTCTCTTCCCTCCATCATTGCTGGATGCTCTGTTGGCGCTCTGTGTATGTCCCCCCACTCTGCCCTGACTGCTCGGCTGCCCTGTGCGCGTGTCCTCCGTCATGCGCGACAGCGGGAAGAATACGGGAAAGGAATACTAACCACTTGGGCTGTGTAGACGGTATTGGCGCATACCGCATCCAGAACAGGCAGCCCTACGGCATTGAGCTGTCCCTCCTCGCCTCTGTTATCCTCGGTGGCTCGGCGATCCCGCGTGCCATCAGGCTGGGCAAGCCTGTCCCCGTCGGGCTGAGCGTTCTGTCCATCCTTGGTCTTGTCACGTTTGGCAACGCCTTCCGCAAGAGCCTGTAAGCGAGCGAAGCGAAGCAGCACACGAACGAACGCACGCATGACTGTTTTCTCCCGTCTTGTCTTATGCACAATGTACATGGTGTGTAATATATTATAATATCGTCTAATCATGGACACAAGTCGTGCCCTCCCCCCATTCCGGGCGTTCCGATCATAGTCGTACATGTGTTTGTCTCTCCTGCCGTCCCCTCTCCAGCCCGGAATATTGTAATGGAAGGCTCGCTGTGTCGTGTATTATTGTACATGGTTCGGTCGGTGCTCAACAAGAAAGGAGGAGGGGTTGAGATGTCGTTTCGAGTGTCTGCACCGGTGGCGTGATGTTATCGTCCCATTCGTCGAGGGGGGCATCACAGTCCCAGGGCCTTCTGCTCCGCCTTGATCTTGTTGCGCTTCTCCCTCGCGGCGTTCCTGTTGTCGGCCTGCATCTTGGAGCGCTCCACGCGCAGACACTGGTCCACCTTGTCCTTGAAGCTGTTGCAGCCCCCGACGGCCTTGTGCATGAAACCGCGGTTGTGGCACTCCTCCAGGGCGGCTATGACTTCTTCGCAGGCTGCATGGATCAGTCAGCGCGCGTGCATTGTGATGAAAAGAATCAGACGCGCAAAGGAGACTCACCCAGTGCGTTCTTGGTGTGCAGATGAGGATGCATTGTTGGGGCGATTGACGAGAATACTGTATGTTGAGTAAATTGAACCCTTGGTGATGGCGTTAGAAATCCGAAAAGGTTCAATGTTTTCTATCCGGGGGACTCGACGCTTGGGCCAGTTACACGCAGCGCTATTACTCGCAGTGCAGGTTATTCTGTAGCGGGCGGTGGCGGCGGGCTGCAGCAGGACACACTTGAGCTGGGCTCCCAACCACCACCCCACCACTCCTTCCAGTATCTTGGGAATTTCACAACATCACACAGTCAGGGATACCGCCGAGACTTGGACGGTCAAAGTACATAACACATCACAATGTCGAGCTCAACAGCACAGCCGGCGGCCCAGAAGCCCCAGGGTGCGTAGTCTGCTTCCCTCTTCTCTCTTCTCACTGAAGCTGAAGAAGCTCTCACCTTACCCCTCCATGACCCCCCCGTGGAAAAAACATAGCTGACCCTGAGACTTGACGTCGGACAACAGTCGATCTCCAGGCAACCTACTCCAACTACAAGAACACTCTGCAGCAGGTGGCTCAAAGAATCGGCGACATTGAGCAGGAGGCCGAGGAGCATAAGTATGTGGCCCCCATCCCATCCCGTCTGCGACGCACGGCTCATCCAGGGGTCCCCTCAATCTCAGTCTCATAATGGGCACACTGAGGGAGGGAGCAAGTCAACAGAAAGAGAAGTGCTAACACTCTCCCAGGCTCGTTCTGGAAACTCTGCAACCCCTCGACGACAACCGCAAATGCTTCCGCCTCATCAACGGAGTCCTCGTCGAGAGGACCGTCAAGGAGGTCGTCCCCGCACTCAAGACGAACCAGGAAGGTCTGAGGAAGGTGCTAGACGACCTGGTGAAGCAGTACAAGCTGAAGCAGGATGAGCTTGAGAAGTGGAAGGTTAGTGTTTCCTTGTTCTTTCTCCCCACGCCCCTTGATTCCTCCCTCTTCTCTTCATATCAATCTTTTCCCCATTCCGTGACATTGTTGACACACAGTATAGAAGAAGCACAACGTGCAGGTTGTCAGGCAATAATAAAACTTGGCCAAGATGAAAAGCAAAAAGAAATTAATAACGCGATGGAGCCAAAACTCCAGTCTTTAACTCGGTGATCATGTGGTGACTGACGCTGTGTGATGTATGTGCATGACAACCGACATCAGTCACAGTTTCGAGCCCAACAGGTATCTCGACAAGGTGACAAGAAACAACACTTCCTTGACTTGCCCTTCCTTTCTTTTTCCACCATGCGTCGCCAGTCGGATGCACGCCTATGACCTCGCCTGGCATCGAGGGCGAGTTTGTGCCCAACACGTGCATGTATCCTCAGCGTTGCGCTTCTCTTGGACATATTCACTCACCCACGCCACCACTGCCAGGATGCGTCCACAGCTGTAGAAATTGAACCACTGTATTGGATGGTATGACCGTATGTAAAGGCCAATGTAATATCGGTTTCAAGGGCAAGATACCAAACATGATGACCCGAGATTTAATACTGTATGGACCTCGATGCTCTGTCCCGCATTACATAATCACTATCGATAGAGACAGAATGGGAGGGGGGGGATGCGCTACAGGGCAAAGGCGGCGCCAAACCAAGACCAACAACAACAACAAAAGCCGACAACGGCGGATAGTCTAACACCACCAAAAGAAGAAATTCGACGCCAGAATCCCCATCGACGGCAATCCATTGACCGGAGCCCATTGCCATTGTCCCGGTATGTATCCACGTTCGAACCTGCCCCCGGACCTCGGAGTTGGAAAGCACCGTCCAAGACCACGATGATGCGCGCCGCGCGACAAGGAAGGCACCACCGACCACCAACCCCACGTCAGCCAGCGCATCCACATTGCCGAATGCGAACAGAGCGCACGGCGAAGCAGAAGGAGCAATCCCACAAGCAGAGGAAGGACCGCAAGGCTAACTATTAACGCTCGAACAACTCAGACACACACACGCACACAAACATCAAATCTCATCCGTGCGACCCGCCAACCTGATTCCTACCCAAGGCCACTCACTTGCTTGTCGTCGCTGCTGCATTATTTCTCATCCACACCACCGGTAGGTTCCCCCATTCGACACTGGCCCTTTTTAACGGAGCAGCACGGCTGCAGGAGGACAGGCGTGCGGGCAGCCTCCTCGCTTCGAGCCATGCGTCTCCGCTGCGCTGCCGGACCCCTGGTCTTTGCGTCTTTGCCTGTGTCTCGTCCTGCCTGCGCTTCATGATGCCAATATTGGCGATGGATGTCTGTTACTGACGCGACCATGCAGGATACGACGAAGTGCGCCGCGCCACTGTGATACCCAAGTTCAATTGTGCGACAGAGCCATCACGGGTCCTTTCTCTCTTTCTCGGTTGAGAAGGAGATACTACTAGTACTACTGCTGCTACTGCACGTTGCGGGATCGTCGCTTGTCCGCGCCACACACACACAAGCACACACACACACATATCAGCTGGGCTCCAATCCATCCCGAATTGCCCAACCGCCGTCGCCCGCCGCCCAAGCGAAGCCAAGCAGACACGCATCATACTACATACTCTCTCTCCCGACACTGCGGACCCTCAAGGGACTACCCGACGTAAGGAGAAATAGCGAGCGCCAATAGCCTAGCTAGCTACTACGACTCAACTGCGTCGACAGTCGAGAGAAGAGCCGGCCGTGCCTTGTTGCAGCCGCCGCCACACACACACTTCGCTCCGTGTAAGGACAGGAGCAGCAGCGTGGATCCCACACCACCCCCGCTCTTTGTACCCCCATTGCTACGCACGCACGCGCGCGCCGCCGTGGGACTCTCCTCTCTAAGGACGGGACTTTTTTCGCAGGATCATACAAAGTAGAAGCCGGCCCCTGCAGCTAGCCTACCCCCCTTCCATCATGTCCGACTCCCAGTCCCCCCCCAAGGATGTCGACCAAGGTGCACAGTCGCCTGAAGACGACGGCCAGATGAACGACCAAGACGCGGCTGCCGGCCTGGCTGGCTACGAGTTTGAGGGCGTCAAGGAGCAGGACAGATGGCTGCCCATAGCCAATGGTACACCCCCTCTCCGCCCCTTCTTCCGCGACCTGATTTGCTGCACACTCCCCTATCTTGCATGGACCCTGTGATGCACATACCACACAGAGGCAACACAAGGGGGTGAAACAGCAGAATAACAAGCCGGATGCTAACCTTTGTGTGTTCGTGCTTTTAGTTGCCCGCATCATGAAGAACGCACTCCCTGAAAATGCTAAGATTGCTAAGGAGGCAAAGGAGTGCATGCAGGAGTGCGTGAGCGAGTTCATCTCCTTCATCACCAGCGAGGCTTCCGAGAAGTGCCAGCAGGAGAAGCGCAAGACGGTTAACGGCGAGGATATCCTTTTTGCCATGACGTCACTCGGCTTCGAGAACTATGCTGAGGCTCTCAAGATTTACCTCTCCAAGTACCGCGAGGTAAGTGTCGCAGAGGGCGAGGGCGAGTGCGAGTGAAGCGAGACTAGAGGGGAGCGAGGAGAGAAGAGATATCACCTAAGGAACAAGGCTGACACATCATCCACAGCAACAGAGTCAGAGCAACCGCGAGCGTATCATGGAAAACCCCGGGTGGGCCGGAAGCATCGACGAGAAGGGCCTGGGTGACGGCGAGTACGGCGGCGATGGTGCCGGCGCGGTTGACGCCGCCGGCGATGTCGGCTACCTCTATGGCAGCGCGCAGGCTGGTCACGCCGACGGCGGTGCTGGCAACGGTTATTAGCCGTGGGCCAGCCATTGCCGTAGGCTATGGGCCGTGGACGATCCGATTTTGATATCCATGCTTGATTGTTTTTCTTTGTTTTTCACTATGTTTCGAGCTTGATTGTCCTTTTCTGTTCTCTTGGGCATCCCCGACACGAGGATATGCGTGGCTGGCGTGCACCCGGGCAGACACAGAACCCAGTGCCAGCCAGCCAGCCAGCCAGCCCCATGGGTTACCCTTCTTCTTCTTCTCTTTCTTTTTGCTATTTATATTCTAGGTTCATGGGACATTGGATGTAGGCAGAGCAGCAGCAACATGACGAGAAAAGGTGGGGTTCTACAACCCCCAAGAAAAAAAAACATCACGAGGGGGGTCACCAGAGGGACTGACGTGGGACGGCTTGAAGGATTAGGGGCGTACGGTGCGTACTAGGTATTACCAGTTTACAACATATGTTTAGATTCCCCTTGCTCGCGGGATGGGCGTTCCTCGGACGATGACGAGGGACGAGACACAATGGCTACTAGTAAGGTACTCGAGGTTCATCATCATAACATCCGTCCACAGAGTGAATAAGATTGTAGGTAGGCCAAAGAGTCAGACCAAGACCAACCAACCATGACTAAAGAAAGAGTCATCTCAAGAGTCATGGTCGATATGGGAGCATTGTGAGTAATAGTGAGTAAAGAAGCACATGAGCACGTGCGTAAGATGACATTACGTAGCATAAAAAACTACTACTAGTAGTAGTGATACTATTAACTTAGCAGTCCCTGTTGACAGAGAATGTATTTATGGAGTAGCAGCAGCCTTTCAAGCGGTTGGCGTCTCCTGGCAGGCTCCAATGCTTAAAGGCAGACTCTCAAACTCTGAGGGTCCAGCGGTTCCCCGCTTCAACCGGGCGATTACTTGTAGTAAGCACGGACCCACTTATCACCCCAGAAGGAAAAAAAAAGTTGGGCGTCCGCACAGCCTTCACCCACCACGCCTCTCATTCACTTTATTGTTACCAGTCGACTTTGTTTTCCTCCAACTCATCACCTCATCTCCGCCAACTGCGTCGACCTTTCTCTGTCTCTGCGCGTCAAGACGTACGAGAAAACGGGCAACAGCGGCTAGAAAAACCACTTCACTACTAGTATTACTTCCTTTGTCCCTTATCCTTTGCTAGGACCGCCAGCAATACGCAGGGGTGCAGCGACGTCAGTTATGATTCAAGGGTCCTCGCGTGCCCACCAGCAATCGATGACGATAGCCCGACTGCCATCCTTTCCGAGCCGATTCTCGATAAGAATATAGCGGCAGACACGCCATACTACGACGACCGAAGAAACAGGAACAGGAACAAAACAACACCCATGAGACCCTTTGCGTCGGCGACCAAGACGGTCACGGGCCCCCCGGCCAGCAGGGCGGCACCAGTCAAATCCATTCTCAAGCCGCCGTCTGTGCTCGGTCGTAGGACGGCCGAAGATGCTGGATTCGACGACAACAACGACACCCCCTCCTCCAAGACAACCAAGAGGACGGCCGCGACATCATCGCCAGCCGCCTCGAAAGCCACATCAGGCTCCGAGAGCCCCACCAAGCGTCGAAAGGTGCTGTTTGACGAGGTGCACAACCGGACCTACGAGGTGGGCAACCGGACCATGGACGAGATCAAGCGCGAGGTCCGGGAGGCGCTCGAGGAGCACCGACGGGGAAACGACGGACCCTACGACACGCTCAAGGAGCTCTTCTCCAACGACCGCCAACGGTACCTGCCACCCGTGGTGGGCGAAGACGACGACACGCTCAAACCGCAGGAGCTGCGGGCGTACGTCATGGCCTTGACGAGTTGCATGCCCATGCTTAAGGATAAGGAATGCAACGGGCTGGTCAAGACAGTGCTGCAGTGCTCGTGGCTGGGGCGGGACGATGAGTTCCTGCGCGTGTACACGTATTTCCTCGCAGCGCTCATTAGCGCACAGGGCACGTACCTGCTGCCCGTGCTGTCCATGATGGTGGACAACTTCAAGCTGAGCCGGCCGTCCGCGTGGGCCGTGGCCGACTTCCCCGACGTGGGGCGCGAGACGATGCGGAGCCGGTTGCACCGGTCGCTGCGACACCTGCTGCAGATCTTCCCGGCGGCAGTGTCGGTGCTGGAGAGCCTGCTGGGGTCCAAGTTCCCGTTCCCCGACGACTCCCTGCGGACGCACATGGCGTACGTGTACAACATGCTGCGTGTGCAGGAGTACGCGCCGGATCTGCGCGAGGAGGTGCTAGACCTGGTTCTGGACCGCGTGGTCAAACTGGACGCGCAGATGCAGCTGGACCTCGAGGATGTGGACGACGATGTGACGGCAGCCGTCATGTATAGCCTGCACGACGACAACAGCACACGCGACCCGACACAGTGGGAAGACGACGATGACGGCCGCGGCGGCGATGACGACGACAGCGACGCCGACTCGGTGGACAGCGACGATGCTGACTACGACGAGGAGGCGGCGCGCATAAAGGGCATCAAGGACAACATTGAGAAGATGGACGCCATGCTCGACACGCTCTTCGCGTACCACTCGGTGCTTATCACGGCGAACCCGGGGTCGGACCGGGCGTACACGGCTTTCACGACGATCCTGCGCGAGTTTGAGCACCTGGTGCTGCCAACGTACAAGTCGCGGCACACGCAGTTCCTCACCTTCCACTTCGCGCAGATGCACGAGCGCCTAACGGACGCCTTCTGCGGACAGATGATCCAGGTGGCGTTTGACCAGAACACGCCCGGGGTGGTGCGGCAGTCGTGCATCGCGTACCTGGCGAGCTTCGTGGCGCGTGGGGCGCATGTGCACCGCAAGGATGTGCAGCAGATCTTTGAGCTCATCGTGGTGCACATGAATCAGTACCGGGACCGGCACGAGGCGAGCTGCCGCGGCCCTGACATCAAGCGGTTCGGCATCTTCTACACGCTGGCCCAGGCGGCCATGTACATCTTCTGCTTCCGGTGGCAGGAGCTGGTGGTGTCGGTTCCCGAGCTGGTGGACCCGGACGACCCGGCGTCGTACCTGGGCCACGAGGACCTGGAGTGGTACGGCACGACACGGCGCGACCTGACGGTGCACATCTTTGGCAAATTCAACCCGCTCAAGGTGTGCGCGCCCGTCATCGTCGACGAGTTTGCCAAGCTGGCCCACCGTCTCAATTTCGCGTACGTCTACCCTCTCATAGAGGCCAACAAGCGCCTCCGCCTGACGCAGTACATGACCACGTCGTACGCCACGGGTGGGGCCCTGCGCGACGCCGGTGTCGACTCCTCGGGTGACGAGTCGCTGCACCAGCTCGACCCCTACTTCCCCTTTGACCCGTACCAGCTGCCTGTCAGTAAGAGGTGGCTGGACGGGGACTATGTCCACTGGAGGGCGCTACCCGGGCTGAATGGCGGGGAGGGGGACGACAGCGACGAAGACGATGACGACGACGAGGATGATGAGGATGAGCTGGAGGAGGCGACTGCTACGGATAGCGAGGACGACGAGTGATACCCTCGCTGTTCATGATTCCATTTTTCACTTTTCCCTCATATGTCATGTCATGATTCCATGGCTCAAGGTTGTGGACGGAGATGATCTGTCACGGGTGGGATTTACAGGCTGGATTTGTCATTTTCGATTCCATTGCGATCCTCTAGGATCCAATTCCTTTTTTTTTTCTCTTTACTTTCTTATATCAGCGAGGAGTTGGCACACAAAAGAATTGGTAGTTAAATTGATTTATGCTTGGTATTAGACGGAGAAGCTATGATGCTGTGCAGTGAGGGTGTCGAGAACAATTGACAACCTGGAAACAGTACTACTAGTAATATATTCGTCGTGTACGGAGCGAGCGAAACGAGGAGAAGGACGAGAAGAGCTCCCGACAGGCTCCCGACCGGGTCGCCGGGGGCAAATTTAAGAGTTGGAGTATATTGCAAACTGAGAGTAGCAAGATGTGCAGTACGGAGTACAAACTTCATTCAGTATAAGACGGTGTACGGACTGTATTGGTTAGCAGTGTTGTCGTATGAACTGTGGCGGTGCGTGAGGCTGGAGGGGCTATCTAGAACACAGTGTTCAATAGCCGTGTATAAGAATCAATGATACAGTGTACACAGAGTCGCAGAGGCTTTTCTGGTGCTAGTGCTTCTGCAGCGAATGCGACCTGGGATTGATTCCAAATGTTGCATGATTTGAAATCATACCATGAATAGTAACGGCTAATCCACCAGGCGTCTCGGATCTCGCCTTGTGCATCTGTCATTTTCTCTCCTTTGTTTCCAACGTAGCCTTGCCTCAACAGAACGCGACGACGTGATTCAAGTTCACGATATAACGACGACGACGACGACGACGCGACAAAGAAACGCCCTCGCACGCATCCATCCTCGTACCGACCGGTCATTCGACTCTGTACTTCTGTCCGCCTAGGGGTCTTCACCCCTCCCTCTCCGCCCCACGTAACTCGTACGAGATAGTACTCACGAGATACATCCAAATAACGCCACAACCACAACCACAACCATGTCGGCATCATCGACCGAGGCCGTGCGGCCGTCTTTTTCATCATTCTGGCGCATGGGAAAGAGCAAATTGAGGGGCGGCAGCAGCAATGAGTGTATGTCAACACACCACGCATTTCTTTCTATGCAAAAAGAACCAGCTTGAAAGTGCGACGAGCGAGACGAGGCTAATATGAGACAAAACAGCGTTGAAAGAGGAGGGGTCACCATCACCCGAGACAGCCGCCTCGTTGGCAGCCGCCAACGTGAACAATGACCACGACCACACCATCACCGCCAGCGCTGCGGCCGCCAAGTCGCGCCAGCAGAACCAGGCCCGGCGCGCGCAGGTCCGCAGCGCCCAGATCCGCCACCGCCAGCGCAAGGCCAACCACCAGCGCCAGCTCGAGCTCGACATGACCGAGTACCAGAGCCTGATTGCACAGATTGAGGGCGAAACGACGGCCCTGCGCCGGCAGAACGCCGAGATGCGTGCCCGACTCGGCGCCGCGGGCATCCTGGTGGACGACTCTGGCGACGAGCTCGGCGGCAGCAGCAGCAGCGACGACGACAACAAGAACAACATCTACGATGGATACGACGACGACGACGACCAGTCCATGCTGTCGGCCTCGTCGTCGGCGTCCCCCTCCCCCGAGCTGACCGCCGCGGCTGACCCGCCCGAGCTCTTCTCCACCATCGACATCGACAGGCTGACCGTCACGCTCGCCATGGACGACACCATGGGCTCGCCGGCCCTGCAAATCAGCGGGAGCACCGGGAGCACCAGCGGAAGCAGCATCAGTGGCGGCAGCTCGACCTACCATGCCACCGGAGGCGGCAGTGGTGACGCCAGCAGCGTGGCCACCAGCCCGCCCACCACCTCCGCTGCCACCGCCAAGACGACTACCAACTACCTCAACCCTGTGCAGGAGGAGGCTGCCGTCAACTTTATCCTGGCGTATGTTCAATTCTCTCTCTCTTACCACTCTTTGATAAGACCATATCCCGCTAACATATCCCAGTCTCGAACATGTCTGCTGGAGCCACTTCATGCTCGGCGACTTTTCTCACCACCACGACTCACCCACTACCCCGCCCGGCACGAGCGACTACAAGGTTTGCTGCGCCGATGGCTCGGGTCCCGGCCCTGAGGGCTGCGGCTCCGCCTCCAGCCTGGGAGGGCCCGAGTACCCCGAAGACTTCCCCTCGCATGACGAGTACGGCCACGCCCTTATGGCCTCGACGTACTGTATGGGCAACGCCCCGACCCCCGTCTTCGACTACACAATGGAGGCCCTGTTCCGCGACCTCGACGCCAACCGCCGCCGCGATAGCGGCAGCAGCGCCAACAGCACCCGCAGCACTAGCAGCGGGCCCGCCCGGTCCGACGCCTCTACCTCCGGGAGGAGCACCTCCACCTCTCGCTCGTCCCCGCCCGCCATGGAGTGGAAGTCCCCCTCCTCATCCATGACCTTGTCCAACCTGTACGGCCTGGCCTCGTCGCTCAACCCGGGAGACGAGGACCTGACCCCCGTGCAGGCCTGGTTCGAGCTCGCCGACCGTTACGATCCCGCCACGCTCATCGACTCCGGCGTCCTCGAGAGCCTCAAGCGCGAGCTCAGGGGCGTCGTCCACTGTTTGTACTACGGCGCTGTCATGGAGAGGGCTGCCTTCGAGAGCGTTCTGTCCCGCGTCATGAAGGGATTTCCCGTTTGTTTTCTGTGATCTGTGATACCACCACCCTCTTTCTACCTTCGGAGTTTTCTTTGCTGTCTATCTACACTTGTACCTACTAAGCAGTACTGTGTATCTGTTTGTCTATCACCACCAGTAGACACCGTTCTGTTTACTGCAACCCGCTTCTTCTTTGTTTTTAACCAGTTTGTATCCTGTACGTATACCAAGGGGCGCAGCATGATTTCAATGATTGATACCTGTTCTTTTACTTCTATAACAATGATTAAAAAAAAAAACTCAAATGTGTACACCAAGTCCGTACAAGTTCACCTACTTACAGTGCCCTCGCTATGCTTCGCTCGTCAAAAAGATCCCGCAGCAGCCCGTCTACGCACGCTTCCCTGTCCACGGCGCCCATGGCGTACGTCGACTCAAACGCAAAAATGCTCAGCTGCCCAAAGAAGGGCCTCAGAACCTTGGCTACCAACTCGTCCCTGCGCTCCAGTCCGACGTCCTCGTCATTTAGGATGCTGCCCCCGGGCCCCAGCAGGGGACGTTTGAGCCCCTCGTTGTTGCCTGCCGCCGCCGTGGCGGGGGCGGCGGTGCCCGAACCAGAGGCTGGTCCGGTAGTCAGCCACTGCGCTGCCGACGAGGAAATGGTGGTCGTGTTGCCCAGCTCCTCGGACAGCTCGTCGACAAGGGCGACGGGCTGGGTGCTCGAGTAGCGGTACACGGCGTCGATGGTGTCCGTCACAAACAGCCACTCGTGCAGCTGGAAGTCGTCCGGGGCCACGCACACGAGCACGTCGAGTAGCTTGCACGCCTGCAGGACCCCGGCGTTGTTGTATGTGCCGTTGTTGTTGTTGCGGTCCGTCGTGGCAGTCACCGAGGATAGCACCTCGTGCAGCTCTGCGTTCACCTCGGGCCAGATGAGCGCCAGCTGGATCGGGCTCGTCTTGAGAACCAGCGCCCGCACGACCATGTACACGTCCCCCCTGGTGGTGCTCGACGGTGACGACGTCGATGTTGCCCCCAGCAGCTCGACCAGCTTGTCAAAGATGAGGGGCAGGTCCGTCACGAAGGCGTCCTCAGGCGACGACACAATCAGGCTTGCTATGCGCCGCAGGTTCACCTGCGTCTTGCGGTCCGCCTCGAGCCGTGCCGACGTTGCCCCCACGCCAAACACGATGCCCGCCGTCGTTGGCGCGCTGATGCGTGACACCAGCTCCCCCATCTTGTCCTTATCCGCCCGCGTCCACTGCCGCAGAAGCGGCACCCACCCGTCCTTCACCAGGTCCAGGCTCATGCTGAAGAAGCGCTGGTCGTTGAAGGCCTCGCCAATGTCCCGCTTCCACGTCCGTTGGTTGTTGGGCAGCCGCGACAGCTCCTGCAGAAGCGTCACCATACTCTGGCTCACCGTCTCGGGGAAGCTCTTGGACCTGATCGTCGGCCCAATAACGTTGGTCGAGATGGTGCTCGCGGCCGACAGCACCCGATCAGACTCCACTAGCACCTTGTGTAGGTTGGGCACGATGGATGCTAGGATGGCCACCACGTCGTCAGGGCGCTCGCCTGCAGACTGTGCGCCGTTCAGGCTCGTCGTCTCTAGCGTAATCGGACGCGTGGTGAATAGTGCAGTGAGAAGTCGCATAAAAAGGTCCTGCCAAAAGTGTCAGTGTTCCGAAATCACAATGCAGGCTATTGCGGCCGCGGTAGATAATCAACATACTCCAAGCTCCCTTCGCATCCTCTTTTGCTCTCCAAAGTTGGTGTTGTCCACCTTCTCGCCCAGAATGGCCGCAAACTCGAGCAGGCTGTGCAGGTTTGCTCTATGCGGGAACGGGTTGCTGAGCAAGTCCTTCAGGAAAACGATGCAATCCTGCCATATCTCGTCCATGGCATCATCGTCCAATGACCTCGTATACTCGACCAAGAACACCACCAAATTATAGTCTTCCAGCGATATTGTCATGGTTGACTTGCGCGAGGGCTCCAGTGCCGCAGGGTTTGTCCGGCTGTAGATGGAGTTGAACAGCGCCGGGATCGAGTGCCTGGGGCGGCTCGCCTCGAGAGCACCCAGCAGCTTGAACACCTCGGCCTTGCCTCGGGGCGTCTCCTTGTTTCGCCAGATGTCGATTGCCGTCTCGAGGCACTCGAGGTTCTCGGCCGTGAAGAGGTGCTCCAGCAGCCGGCGTGCGCGGTTCCTCATCCTCAGAGACGTGTAGTGGAAGGAGGCCAGTGACTCATCATCCTGTTGTCTTGACTCGTCACCCAGTCCCCACGACCAGATCCTGTAGCACATGCGGGTGGCATCCTGGAATGCCAGGTGAACAGTGAGTCGATCATTGGCTGTAGCGCTGCGTGCCTGCTGTCCGTCGGTCTGGAAAACACCCGACACCATGCTCCCAAAGAGTGACTGTGGGTGGTCGGGCGCCTTGATGAGCTGCGCCCTGGCCTCCTCGGCCAGCAATTGGTCGTGAGCACGGGCGAGGACATGTTCCAGGCCATTGAGGAGGTGAATCAGGGTGGCCTCAGGCGAGGCCGAGTCGCGGGTGACGTCTTGGGGCCCGGCCCGGAATGTCTCCCTCAGGTTTGAAAAGGTGGCGCCAATCTGCTTGCACAGAGTCTCCACCAGTGGGATCAGGACCTGGAATATAGAATCGGCGTAGAAGGGGAGACAGTCGGTCAGGAAGGCCACCCAGCTGTCCAGCACCGGCCGGCTGTTGGCGGAGCTCAAGGCTGCCAGCAGACACTTGAGCAGCTCCTGCGGCGGCGGCGTAAACGCGGGCCGAGATTCGCTCATGGATAGTGACACCCGACTTGTGCGGGCCGGATCTATGCTGGGGTTGCGCTTCTCGGTCGGCGCCTCGGATGGGGCATCGGCAATCACCGCATCCCTAATCTTCAGAACATCAAAGACGACGTCGAGAAGAAGAACCTGGACGTGGGTGTCACTATGGCCAATCGCCGTCCATAGCCTCCCAAGAAGGATACCCTCGAGATTGACGATTGGTACATAGTCTGGCGCAGGCTGGTTTAGGAAGAACTGGTGTAGAATCACTAGAGCAAATCGGTGCAGCTGAGATACTCTCTTCCCAAGCTCGCCATCGGCAGGCGTGGCCGGGTCCCCGATGACGCACCTCACACAAGCTCGAACGAAGAAGTCTTGTAGTGTCAACTCTTCTTCCTCTCCTCCGCCAGCTATTAAGGGGTCAGGACGATTTCGGTATCGGGGATTTAGCAAAATATGGCTTTGACTTACAGCTTATCTGGACTATGCGGCCGGCAAAGGATACATGTTTTGAGGCCAGAATGGCCCATGCCATGTCTCCGCTGATACGTAGGACATTAGAGAGTCCCCGCAGGTAGTAAAGGCAGAGGTCCAGGTCATCGTCTTCGGTAAGAGCGATAGGCTTGGGAGCTTGCCGATCTTCGGCCGGACCTTGCTTCAAGTCCGTCAGGAATCCAAGCTCAGAGAGCTTGTGCACGAATACGAGAAATAGCCTAGAATGTGTCAGTCACAACAACCACTAATGCAATGAACTTGAGGTTGGGTGTTTGATGTACCTATCAATGCCGACCATGTTAATCAGCCATGATTTGACAGTCATGTATTGCCGTGTCCTCTCGTCAATGAGAGCGTCCAGCACCAGGAAGAGAGGCCTGGTAAGCATCACTTCAAAGTGGTCCATTCCTGCGAGGCGGGAGGCCGCCCTGTGCTCCAATGTAGTCGCTCTGGATCCACGACGATCAGATGGGTTGTCTTGCAGTGTCAAGGACCAGAGGATGCCAAATGTATGCACGCTGTCGATGGAGCAGAGTCCATCGGACGACTCTGGGTCTTCAACAAGCAGGCTTGAGAGGGTCGCTTCAATGTCACGGCTCGACAACGTCAGAGCAGTCTGCAATTGCCAGAGACATCTAACGGTCTCAACATGGTACTTGGGGTCCGGCGCAGACAGGTAGAACCAAGCATTCCGCACCAGCAGGGAGGCCAGGTTTGACAGCTCCTTGGACGGGATTCTCTGTGCAGCGTGGAGTTCTGTGGCAAGTTGGACAATGGAAGAGAACTCGGAGAATGGTAGGGAGCTGGACACGTCCAAACGCCCCTGAACGAATCCCATCAGCTTCTCAACGTCGAGCCTGTAGGTGGTGGGCATCTTGACCAGAGCAAGGATAAGGATGCGCACGGGCAGGTCACCCTGCATAGTGTCTGTACGAATGAACTGGATAGCCTTGTGGAGGATCACCTCACCCATCTCAAGGGGCTGAAAAGGGGGATCCGTCGCGTCCATGTTTCCCTGATCGTTAACGTAGAACCCTTGGATTTTCTTCAGTATATCCTTGTTGGACGTGGAGTCGACTCGCTGGGGCTTCTTCTTGTGGACCGGCGAGGACGGTCCATCAGGGAAAGCCCGCTGGGGTACCAGTTCGAGGAAGGATATGGCGACTTCAAAGGCCTGTTTGGAAATGGCAGAGACCCAAGGTTCGGGCACGCCTCCGGAAGATCCCCGACGAGCCGCAAGGTCCTCGAGCATCGACAGAACGGCCAAGCATGACAGCGGCGCGTGGACAGTCACCATCTCTTCCTCGCGAACATTGAAGCTAGAAAGCACAAACTGGACCAGGGACAGCTTGTCCTTCCTCTCCTCGATACCGAGATCACCAGGCCCGATAGCTGTTGCTAGCTGGGTGACGAGCTCGCCATAGATCAGACCACTCTCGATGCCGTCGAAGAAGACGCTTGCACTGCGGAGGACCTCTGAAAACTCAGCCTTGGATGACGCTTGGTCCTTGAAGCGTCGCACATTCTCCACGACGGGTAGGAAAACCTCGGGAACCACCAATCCACCAATCTCCCACCTGTCCATGAGAGAGAGGCAGATTCTGTATGGGCGGGCACGCTCAGCGGCATTCTTGTTGTCGCTAGCCTTGATCATGGAAAGCAGCGCGGCGGTAAGGGGCTGAAGCCCAAATTCTTCGAAGTAGCCTGTCCGTGCGGTCGCATACGAGCTCTGCTGGTCACCGGGATCTCTAGGTGACTCGAGGCCACCATCGTTCTCGCCGACGGGAGGCTCAGGGCCTAGGAACCATGCCCAAAGTCGGCGGTTCAGGCTCATGTCGCGACGAATAACGACGCCGACCGCCGCTTTCATGAGAAGTTCAAGGTCCTTGGGCTTGACTCTTGACTGCAGTACATCCGAGCTGAGGGGCATGTGCGTCACCAGAAGGTCCAGGAACCCGCGCTGGATAAGTAGCTGCTCGTCAGACAGACCGCTCGCAAAGCAGCGGATAAGAAGCCCAGGCTCTGGGGAGGTAACAATCGCCGAGACTCGCTCGCTCGGCTGGTTGGCGGCGCTTTTGCCACCCGGCTCGGACCCTCCTGCGGCCTGAGGGGGCAGGCACCTGACGAGATATGCTAGAGCCCCCGGGCGGCGGCTAGAGCTCGTGATGGAAGCGAGGAAGAAACATTGCCAAAAGTAATCATCTCCAGTCGCATGCTCCTCGGTAAGAAGTTCGCTATCAGCGGGACGGATGGCTTCCTTGAAGCTCGTAACGAGCCTCAGAGTCCGATCGAAGTCCTCGGCCGTCTCATCTTCCAGACCAGGGAGTAGTGCTAGGACAATGGACTTCATGCCTGGCTTGAGAGAGCGCGGATCAATCTTGAGGAAGTACTTTTCCATCAGGTCGAGGTATGGAGAGCGGACAGAAAGCGAAGCGAAAGAAAGGACTGACGCGAGCCCCGGGAGATACAGGGGGAGGTCTCTGGACAGGCCTTCTGTTCCAATGGCCTCGAATATGTAGTTGTATACCTCGAGGGCTTTTTGGTGTACACCCGATGGCAGCGAAGGGTTCAGGCATTGTGATAGACGCTTTGCGACAGTTGCTCGAGAGGGTATCGCGGTGATGTTGGAGGGTCTGGATTGGAGAGCCTAGAGGTGCGCCGGAAGGTTAGGATAATGGTACTCGGCAAACCGTCATACGGGGTGTATAACAAGGGACCCCTGAGGGGCGCGAACCTTGAGAAGCTTGTTGATAAAGGATATGTAGTCTGCCCATTCCTCGAGGGCCGTTTCGAATAACGACAGGGCTTTGTCGACGGCGGCGGCGTACCGGCGGAAGGCCTTGTCCTTGAGCAGGCGCTCCTCTAACAAGGTAAAAGCAAGTCAGCCCCTCTCTCTTCTCCTTCTTGGAGCACATGAACATGGGTGGATATATGGACTGCATTCGTACCTCCGCCGCTGAGTTGCGCCCTCCATTGCTTGGGGATGGGCGAGTCGCGGCCAGAGCTGTCGGGGGACCCCGACCGCGGAAGGGATGCTGGATCAGGTGCCATGTTGTGCGCGGCGCAGGATTAGCATCTAGCCCATGGGCGTGTCTCGTGCGAATTCGTAGGTCGTCGTCGGGAGCGGTAGAGTGTTGAGGTTAGCCAAGGCCATGGACGAAGCTACGTTCTTGAGATGGCGCCGGCGTGAGGCTACGTTTCGTTCCATTCGCATCGCTCTGCACTGGTAGAGCTTGAAGGCGTACGTCAGAAGGGGCAGGCTTTCAGGGGACTTTCCCGCTGGCCATTGGCTGCAGTGATCAGACCCCCGCCCCTCAGTGGCTCGTCGCTCCCTTTAGCGGCCTCCGGTGCATACGTAACCTGCAGCTACAGCGGCTCGTCCGCCTGTGGCTTAGGCACTTACACTGTAACGTCCCGCGAGCCCCTCCATTCGTCGACGCCACCGATTGTGAAGGCTTCTGGGTAGAGTAGAGTCCCCCAGAGGCTGATATCGTCATCTCCACCCCAACACACAAGTCGCCGCCACTTTCATCCCACCCGCCTTTCGCCTTTGATCGTCCGGCAACGAGGAGGTGGCATAATGGCCATTTCGAGTTTCCATCGATGAGGTTGAGCGGATCATACGGCCACACTGCCTCCCCCCACCGACCATCTAGTAGTTGAGCTGCCATGCGCCGGCAGCCAACAGCTTTCTGAGCTACCTACCGCCTATCGTCCATCACCATGGACCAAGAGCCGGATCCCCAGGAGCAGCGCCCTCCGTTGCCCCCCAGGCCATCCACCGCAGCAACCACAGACTCGAGGGGCCTCCAGGCACACGCCACAACGGCTGTGACGCCCCTCGACATACAGACGCTATCCTTCCCCGATGGCTCTCGGGGTGTCTTCTCCTCTCCCGGCCCGGGGAGCCCCATGGCCAGCGGCTATGGCTCTCCCGACGACCGCAGATCGAGTGTGGGAACAACTCCGATAAACGACGATACGGCCAGTGTCACAAGCCTGGCACCCACAATGCGCCCAGCGGCCGATATTGCCAGCTTGCTTGCCGGGGAGCTGAATAAGAAGAGCCCTGCCTGGAGCATGCTGCGTGCACAATCGGCCACCGTCGCACCGTTTGAGCTCCGCACCACCAACGGCCACGATCGGCTCGCCACCTTTCATGACGAGTTCACGCCCCTCCCAGATGACGAGGATGGGCAGCTGGAAGACGCGGAGAAGCTGGCGCGCTGGAAGGCCAAGATGAAGCACTACATGATCCTGTCAGCGGCGGGGAAGCCCATCTGGAGCCGGCACGGAGACCTCGGGCTCATCAATTCGTCAATTGGTGTCGTCCAGACCATCATATCATTTTATGAGGGGGCCAAGAACCCCCTCCAAGGCTTCACAGCGGGGGACACTCGCTTCGTCGTCTCCACCCAAGGGCCACTGTACTTTGTGGCTATCAGCAAGCTTGGGGAGAGCGACTCGCAGCTCCGAGCACAGCTCGAGGCTCTGTACATGCAGATCCTCTCGACCCTAACACTGCCGACCCTGACCAACATATTTGTCCACCGACCGTCCAGTGATCTGCGGAAGCCCCTGCAGGGAACCGAGTCTCTCCTCTCGTCGCTAGCCGACAACTTCACCAAAGGCTCGCCATCGGCCCTTCTTGGATCATTGGAGTGCCTAAAGCTCCGCAAGTCGCAAAGACACGCCATCAACAACACATTCCTGAAGCAGAGGACAGGACAGCTCCTCTACGGCCTCATTGTGGCTGGTGGAAAGCTCGTCAGCGTCATCCGCCCTCGGCGGCACTCGCTCCACCCCAGCGACCTCCAGCTCATCTTCAACATGCTTTTTGAGACTGAAGGCATTCGGGGTGGCGGCGGCGAGAACTGGGTCCCTATCTGCCTCCCAGCCTTCAACAATAGAGGCTACCTATACATGTACGTCAGTTTTCTCGACGAAAGCCTGACCAATGAGCAACAGGACGGCAGCATCTCGGCAGACCAGTCCGAGCAGTCACCGGACGATAAAGTAGCCGTGGTCCTTATCAGTCCCGACCGGGAGGGCTTCTATGATCTCCAGCAGATGCGAGACGCCGTCACCCACCAGCTGTCCAAGAATGGGGGGCTCCGTATCATCCAGGATGCGGTCCGTGCAGGACGCCCCAAGTTGCCTCTGATTGCTCCTGGGGGCCAGGTCAGCCACTTCCTGTACAAGTCGAGGCCAAACGTGCAGTTCTGCATGGCCTCTCTGGAACCGTATTTCACAGGCCTGGTCCAACGCCGGAGGCTCATGTCCCTCTACCACGAGCTCCACACGTCAGTCCATGCCAAGCACTCGCACCTCAAAGTGCTTCACTGCGTCGCCGAGGATGTCACCTCGTTAGCATGGGTGACACCGGCCTTTGAGTTCTACTGCGTTGCGGGACCCAACGTTTCCAGGGCGTCTATCACACAAGGCGCCAACAAGATTATCCAGTGGGCCAAGAAGGAGGAGGAGCGGCTATTCATTATCGGCGGCGGTGTCTTCTAGTAGGATCGGTAGCACCTAGGAAAGATTCGATACCCGAGTTTGTAAATTGGCAGCAATCAAAAAGAGATTCTTTTACTCTGTATACAATTGCATATATCCATGATGATACCGTTGGCTGCTGCGGGTGGACTTGCCCATCGTCGTGGGTGCTGCCTCCCGCGACAACTTGAAATACACATCTGCTCCTGCCCAAGCGCAACTCGGGTTTGCGTGCTTCGACCTCCAGGACATTTGCGCCCCCGAGCTCCCCCAGCTCCTATCCCAGGTCTTCTACATCCATTATTATCCGGAAAGCCGGCAATGCTGTGCTGCGACAAAGCAGAGTCCTTCTGAACTGAGCACCGCATATGTGCCACCCTACCAGTTGTCTACTGTAATATAACAGAATACGTTACAACCTCACTCATACTCCTGAAGCCTTTTAGCTGGCGGTAGCAGGCTTGATCCATCAGTCTCGCGGGCCTTCACTGTATGTGGCTGTCATGCAACATTTCGATAACGGCATGATGAGGCCCGGGGTGGCGACGATGCCACCCTCGGATGGTGTTGCCGTTGACTATTCCTTTCTCCATTCACCAAGCACTCTAGAAGGCATGCTGAGAACAACGACGGAAACGGGTGACATTGGCCCTTTCACGATCGAACCGGCATTTCATTCTGTACCTTCTCGTCGCCGACGAAACTGGGACTCAGCAGTGACTGATTCTGATATTCTTCAAGCCAGTCGGAGCTCGCATCGCCACGCGACGAGCCAGCACTGGGATCGTCGGAGGACCCCTTCCTCCCAGTTTGGGACGCCATCTGAGATAGACTCCCCTTTCTATACTGCCGAAACTGAGTACTCTGGCCGGCCATCGAGCCCGTTGAACCCCCGCACGCGCACACCCTATGGCTCTTTGGGGCACAATTCTCCAAGCTTATACTCCGGTGGACCTGGAAGACCCCTATACTCCCGGACGCCGCAACTGTGGTGTAGGCCTCCGCGGTCGTTCGATCAGAGGGGGAAGGATATTCTACAGCAGGGGCCTCCCGCCTCCAAGGAGAATAGCAGGCTCGACTATCTCCAGAAAAGACATCCACTGTACTACGACGCAATGATGACGGGGAGCGCAGGTCCGAGCCTCCAGCAAGTTTCAACCCGAAGACTTGGATCAGAGCCCCCAGTGAGGACACATACGCACAGCCAGTCACATATAACTCAAATCCATTCGCCGGGAAATGGAGTTGTTATGAGGGATGCAAGCGGTCGTCTGCTGACGCAGACGCCTTCTGAAAGACCATATAAGCCAAGAGATGGGTCCCCGGTTGCCAGAAGATGCAAAGCTCGTCTCCAAACACGAAGATGGTACTCGGCAGGCCCGGTCCTGTTTGAATTTGCCACACTTTTCAACTCAATGGGCCGTTTTAATGACGTTCCCTTGATTGCGAACAAGGATATCTGGACGCAGAATGAGAGCGTGCGAAAAAGGCATCCAGGGTATGCCCAACTTGATCGACACCCTGTTGACAATGGAAGGGCAAACGAAACTCCTCAACCAGTGGAATTGAAGATGCCCAAGCCTAGGTTTGACCTATCTGCCAAAGGGTGTCGCATCGCTTTCACAACCAGTCAATCTGAAAGGGCATGCCCGATTGACCCGCTGGGGGCAGTCCATCCCGGCGGGACCATCATCTCTCCAAGACCTGTCTCTTCAAAACAGCAGCTGAATGTCAAGAGGAGTCTTCCTCGGTTTATTGAGTCGCTGCCTCCTTTGGGGAGAGCCGAGCCATATCTGGGATAGCATTACAATGATAGCTGCGACTCTGGCTTCGGTGCTTTGGGTTACAGTGACAGCGGTGGGTCTATCGACTGGCTTGACGACTGCAACCAAACCATTCAAATACCCAAAAAGCCGAGACTACGCATCAAGAAGCGATCTGTGGTACCGTTACTCAGTGATGGTGTGGAACCCACGGAAGACGATGCTGTCGAGAAACATGGCCCTGACTCCAGGAGCAGAGGGCCAGCACATCACAAGCTCAGACTAAAGATATCCCGAAACAAAGACAGTCCTTTTCGAGTAACCTCTGGCGGTACGCTTCTTCACTACCCCTCCTTGAAGAGTAGCAAGTCATGTTCTTCTATGTGGTATGGTGCACAGCAAGGTGCACAGCATGATATGCTGAGCTCTCCTGGGTGTGGTGAGGAGGTGGTCTCTCGAGGGCACGACAGGTTCCTCCTAAGACGTTTTCATCGGTCAAGCTCTTGTCGGTCCAGGGCACACGACCTTCAACAGGCGTATATCTCGACTGGGCCTCCACGGGAAAGGTATCCATCATCTGCTCCGGAGAAGTATCCGGGAAAGTGCAGGAGCCATCGAATCCGGAGAAAACTCTCGGTTTTAAGTATTGGCCGTGTCAAGGCACAGGAAGCCCCGACACTTCGATCAGTTGCTTCTTTAAGTTGGTTACGAAGAAACAAGGGCCCGGCAGCGGCGACGCGCTCTCCAAGGGGCAAAGAGGCGGCACCAACATACACGGACCCAAGAACGATGCCAGCTCGCAATAGTCACCAGGTACACAAATGGGCATCGAGGGCGAGAGGGGCGGTACGCTCGTGCGTGAGGAAGAGGACGCAGGAGATGGGCCTGTGAGACGCGAGATGGCGTCAAGTGAAGAGGACAAGAAGCTGGGGGAGATGGTGTATAGGTGTATGGAGTAGCAGTGTCGGCAACGTTGGCAACGTTGGTTATGTGTTAGTAGTAACATAGCCCCCAACCCAACTGGTGAGAAGGAGACAATGGCGGGCGGATAGCTGCTTTGTTGGACTTGCTGGACTTGCATTGTCAATTGTGACATTACTCGCAGACTATTAATATACAGTCGGATATTAATACCACAGCTGGGTAGTCGGGCGTTGGCTCGTACACGGCGGGTCTATGCGTCGTCAGTGGTCGCCGGGGGGTCGAGGGGTGCACCCGACGTACGAGTATGTACGACCATTGGCCATGGTGTCTGTTTCTAGACTGCAGTTGCTTCCGGGCGGGGCAAGCAATGCACGAAGTATAATATTGCATGTCGGCTTAACTTAGGATGACTACCGTGATGTGGTGTTGTGCCAGCCCGATGAGTCCGGAGTAGGAGGTTGAAGGCATGATGGCAAAAAAGTCGAGACATGGTGGCTGTGGGAGAGAGCCATCTCTCTTAGAGATGGTCCATGGACCATTGGAAACGGCGGGACAAGGGTTGTAGTTATGGTTACAAATACGAGTAGACAGGGGTCACAGGTACCACAGGTACTAGAGTTTAGTTGTAGTAGTAGACCGTCTGTGCCGTTCATCGGGTTTTGTTCTGGCCGTGGGCCCGTTGACCCAGCCCAGTCAGTCTGCATGATCCAATGAGTTTGGAGGGGGGGGCGATGCAGTATGGCCCATGGGTACGGCTAGAGCTAGAAGGAGAAGGGATAGTGCATTGAGATATCGTTGCAGTGGTGGTGGGTATATCGTATGGAGGCCCCCTATTTCCCGAGATGCTGAATGTGTTTTGTTTTTTTGTTTACTGTGATGCCAGTCGTGTGTGTGCCTTGTCTGTCTTGGGTTTTGTCTTGGTACCGGTCTTTGTTTGGAAGACTGGGAGAAGTTAATTAAAGAATGGAAGCGGGAGAAGCGGGAGAAGAGGGGAACTGGAAAACCAGTCCATTTCTATTATTAGCACATGGACATAGACATGGCATGGTGCGATACGGCGTATTCGTGGCTTTCCTGGGCGGGTTTGCTTGGCTGCCAGTTCTAGCCTGGAAATGTTTCTTGGCCTGCTACGTGATAGCGTCGGGGTTTAGTCTGTGGGTAGCACTACGAGTACTATGGAGTCATCATCAACTCAATATTACCACACGAGTAGTACTATCCGTACCACTACTACTATACTGCTACTACTAGTAATAGTAGTACTCGTACATGGACATTGAAAAAGCCCGTTGCCGTGGTCATTTCTCGATGGAACCAAGGATGGAACCAAGGATGGAACCAAGGATGGAACCAAGGATGGAACCATGGACGTCTGTGCTTCCCATGTTGCTTCGTATTAATGTAATATAGCTCTCCCCGAGTTTACAGGCATGACTTCTGGTAGTTGCCCGCTGTATTACGCTGTATTACTCCGGATCCCGAGAGACTCGTCATTGCCAAGTTGCCACTCGCAACTCTTTGGATTGCAGTTTATCTGGCTCTTCAGTTTCTCTCAGCCTCTCTCAATCCCATCGTTCCTTCCAAACCTCGTCTGTCTGTATCAATATCTGTTCCAACCAACGGGTTGCATGCATCTTCCCTCCGCCATCCTCGCACATATTTCCGCCCGCGCCAACGATAGCAAGCCAAGCCCATCTTTCAGTGGCTGTGTTGGCGACACTGGACCTTGTCGTGACCTCGGTGTCTCTACTGCAAAGTACTACTATTATTAACGCCTGGCATATCGTCGGGTCGGGGTCGCTCTCTTCTCTCAACACTCCGCCATTTCGTCCCTGCCAACTGCACTGGTCCATCCTCCCCATCCTTCGTCCATTCAATCCAGCCTTCGCCTTTCCATCACAGCACGCACACCGACGACACGTGCAAAAGAGCCATGGTAGTCCATCATACTGCCCCCCCTTGGTGATTGACAATCCAAACCAACCAACCTTCTCAACGGCTGCGCGCGCAACGCCATCATGGCCGACGACCGCCAGCATCACCACATCCGCCGCCGTGCACTCCACGATAGTCTGGCCGATCACAAGACAGCCTTCCAGAACCTACCCGACGACATAATTGAGCAGTGCGTCCACCAACTACCTAGTCCCCTCGGGCCTCTCCACACATCCATCCTCCATTTCACATGCTTGCTGATTGCTAACTGCTGACGCCACGACCATGACAGAATCCTCACCGTCGCCGATGCCAGCGTCTTTGCCTCGCTAGTCCTCCTCAACCGCAAGTGGCGCTCCATTTCCCAGCGGTCACACCTCTACCGACACCATCTCCAACAATGCTCCTCCTCCCCCTACGCCGACACCTCACACTCCTCCCCTCCGAACCCGACCTCGGCCGAATATCCCGACGACCATGACCTCCCCCGCCTTCGTCAGTTTTTTGCCCGACAGGTCAAGCGCAACCTGTTCGACGCCTACCTGCGCCCCCACAAGACTGTTGTCAAGATCGTCTCCACCTCCATCAGCTCCTCGTCGTGTCCGGGCGGCGAGGGCATGCAGTTCAGCGCCTCGCCGCGCGCTCAGCTGCTCCTCGCCTACAACTCGTCCCGCATCCACGTAATTGACGTCCGTGGCCATGGCGGCCTTGAGGTCAAGCGTGAGTTCAAGATCCGCAGGCGGCCCGTCGCGGTGTGCATCAAGGATGATGGCTCGCTGCTCGCCGTCCTGTCCTCGGAAATGCACGTCGACATCCACGACCTGACCACGTCGCCGCCCACTCGCAAGCAGTCCATCATGCTTGACAACACGCCCCGCACAATTGCCCTGTCGCCCTGCGCGTCCGTTCTAGCCGCTGCCTACGATGGCGGCATCGAGGTCTCGTCGCTCAACCCGGACGCTGTCCCGTCGGAGAAGCGCTCCGTCAAGTGCGACCCCGTCGACACCCTCGCCTTCTCCTATGACGGCACCCAGATCCTCGGCACCACGACGCACTCGTCGCCGCCGAGCACCGTCGTCCTGACGGCCCCGTACTACGACCCGGGTACCCTGCTGACCGACGACAACATCAGTGCCATGTGGACCACGAGTATCCTGTTCCCCAACTCGAGCCGCGACTGCAGCCATGCCGTCCTTCTGCAGGATGGCAGCGAGGACGAGGCCGGCTGGAGCTTCGCCTACGACCGCAGCTTCGAGACTTTCCGCGCCGTGCGCATCGAGGACCTGCGCAATGGCACCACCTACTTCACCGGCCCCGTGCCCGAGGCGGCATCCCAGGCCAAGATGCTCCCCTCGACCCTCTCGGGCGCGAGTTACACGGGCGACGTCGTCGCGGCTGGTTTCCATGGTAAAGAGGTCTGGCTATATGGCATTCCCGACGATCTGGATGCCGTCCCCGATGCAGCAGCACCGCTCACCTCAGACAACAAGAGAAACAGCACGCTAGGCCCCCACGGGTCTGAGCGACTCAGCATGTCTCGGAATACGTCGTCGTCAGGCGGGGGAGGAGGCCGCGACATGGCCGACGACGGCCAGCGCGTTCCCCAGTGGCAGCTCCTGTGCGACAAGCTGAGGAACACGCTGCTGCCTGGGTCCAAGGTTTCTGAGTGTCCCGGCGTGAGCAACGTTAAGTGGGTGGCTCACTTTGGCGACACCTCAATCCAGGAGCGCCTCGTCGTCACGGCCACGGGCGTCAACGGGCCCCGGCTTGTCACCGAGGAGGAAGACTTTGACTTTGTCGACGGCGGCCGCGTCGCCCTCCTCGACTTTGACTACGCCCTCAGGAATGGCAAGCACACGGAGATTACCATCGAGGTCGGCACGGACGACGCTGAGACACTCGAGGAGGAGCACCGAGACATGGAGACTGAGGTGGCCCTCGTCCGTCGACGCACCGTCGCCCAGAAGCGCACAGGCAGCACGGCCCTCCTCCGCGCGGCAGCCTCGCTGCACGATTTAAATGTGCCCGCCGTCCCCTCGATACCTGCCGACACCGCCCCCCCAGACAACGACGACGACGACCCTCTACTGCCCCGACGCATTGGGGAACCACCCACGTCATCGACAAAGGCGTCAGCTGCAGCAGTATTGTCAGCAGCAGCAGCCGCGCTCGACCCCGACGACGACCCAGACCAGGCTACTATAGAGGAGCAGGAGGCTATGGACGCACCCTACACGCATGCCAGCCCCCGATCTGCCCCCAGCCTCCGACGTGCCGCCACAGCAGCGGCCATCAACCAGAGACGCCACCCCCGACTCGTCGGTGGGAGACCAATTGAATACCGCCGAGCCGACGGAAGGAGAGAGCATCCCCACGAGAGCGACGCGGATAACTGGGTGCCGCCACCGCCGCCGTATCAGAAGGAGGACCCGGGTGACATGCCGGCCTTTATGCGTGGTCCGGCCGTGGCCCCGCTGGGACAGCCTACTGCGAGTACCCCACAGGTGCCTCCTCTACAATCTTCCTTGTCCGTCCCGGGAGGGGTGCCGAGCACGTCGGATGACTACGCCTTGTCAGTGGAGCGCCGGCCCTCGTACAGAAGGAGTGTGAGTGATTCAACGAGCATGGGCCGTCCGCACGCCCAAGACACCCTTCACCAGAGGCCCAGCTCCTCATCTGCACCTCTGGACGACGACCTATACGACGCGTCTCCCCGGCCGTCTCCCCGGCCGTCCCCCCGGCCGTCCCCCCGGCCGTCTGCGAGGGCAGTGTCAGCCTCAGCATCCCTTCAGCCATCGCCCCGATCATCGACATCGACTCGGTCGTCGCTTGATGATCTCACCGCGAGTGCGACGCTCACGGCCCCGATGGAACAACCCCAGGACACAGCCTCGATGGAACAGCCCCAAGAGTCACTCACACCCATGGCCTTTACTGCTATCGGGCCACAAGGTCCCGTGGTGGTCCCTCCATCGGCAGCCCTCGCGGCGTCTGCCTCTGCGTCTGCCTCTGCTGCCGGAAGCACCGACTCTCTACCACTGACAGTGCCAGTGCAGTCGGCGCCAGCAGCGACACGAGCGCCGGTGCCTCGCAGGCCACTGAGCATACCCCGCAAGCCAACCAAATATATGCCCCCGGCGGAGATCCACCCGGCGGAGCGGCAGCGCCCGGGATCTAGACGGCTGTCCAACTCGCAGACCTGGCCGCTGCAGCCGGTCCAGAACACGGGTGACCGACCCACCATGCTGCCCTCCGAGGTGCCCCGTCCGGCAGGTGCAGCAGACCCTGCGGCAGCACACCCTACAACTGCAGCTGAAGAGTACCCCCTCCACATGGATGTGCCCGCACCCAGCAGCAGCCAGCTGGCCAGCCTGAACAAGCGCGTCAGTGGAGGGAGACCCAACCCGCGCCGCCTATCGGGTAACTACTACCACGGCTCGTCGCTCTTCTCGGGCGGGCACGGGTGGATCCCGCCCGCGCAGCGGCCGCAGTCCATGTGGACGCAGTCGCATTCGCGGCCGGTGTCGATGCAACTGCAGCCGTCGCAGGTCCAACAGCACCAGTCGCCGCACCAGCTCCAGCAGTCACAGTCGCACCAGCAGCTCTCGCGGCCGCAGTCGTCGCAGCAGCCGTCCTCCACGGCCAATCTGTGGAACCTCGACGCGGAGCAGCCCCTCATCATCAGCACGCCCAAGGGCGTCTCCGGCTCATTTGACACCCTGCCCCCGCGGTCGTCGAAGGCCATCGAGGCGGGTGCAGGCGAGCATAGTCGGAGCGGCAGTGGTGTCTCCGAGACGCCCCTCGTTGCACCGGTCCCGCGCCACCCCATAAACGGGCATGTGCTGGACCCGGAATCGGCAGGTGAAAGGCTGGAAACCATCTATAGCAATCCGCTGCAGCAGCAGCAGCAACAAACAGGACAGCAGCAGACTCGGGGTAATGGCAATGGCAATTCCAAGCAAGGAGGTACCGGCAACAGCAAGATGGCGCGCAAATTCATGCGTCTGCTACGGCAGTCGCCCGCCACGCCGTCCCCCGGAGCAGCCCATCTGGCCAGGAACCCGAGCAGGGCGAGTCGCAGTGCGGCGAAGAATGTCGAGAAGGCCAAGAGTAAAGGATGGGTGCCGCGATCGGCCAAGACGACGCGCAGGCCAAAGACCAGCGGAGGTGGTGCCGGTGCCGGTGCTGGTAGGGCCGAGACGGATATGTCTGCCAGCACAGAGTGGACGAGTGTATCGCATGGGGAGGCGGAGGATCCGACGGTGAAGAAGTGTGCTGTTATGTAGGCCCGGGCCCCCGCAGGGAATCCGGTTCTACGTCTTGATATCCCCTACAGCCTTGTGTATACACACAGGTTTGGGTAGGAAGGAAGAGTCTTTCACTCATGTTTTTTTTTCTCTCATATGTTATAAGCGCTCCTTTAATTTGCATAGCGTGGCATCTAAGATGTTGCAACTTACGACACGTTTGTGGTTATAGCTTGTCTTTGCGAGCTTGTTTGTAGTCACCAGGCTTGTTTCAATATATGGCCTGATATTGACTTGATTGTTGTCGAAAGAGGCTGATATGGTGTGGTGAGAGTAAAGTGTGATACAAGCGCTGGGACGTCCCCTTCTCGACCCCGTAGAACCGGCTCTGCGGCGCCGAGTCGTGCACCACAGCCTTAGAACTCACACAGCGGCTCTACAAGGTAGAGGAGGAGCGTCTCTGTGGATGGGTGCGTGCTCATCCAAGGGTGCATTGGCTCCCCGCCGAGGCAGGCGCAGTTACGGGACGTTGCTGCCCAGATACTGCGAGCAAAGGGGGACTCGGAGCCGCTGGGGAAACACTGGGTTGATGGGTTTCTGCGGCGATACAGGGAGATTAAGACTCTGAGAGGTAAGATATCATTGGTGATACTGACCGCAGGGGCTGCAGCTAAGACAAATACAGGAGTTCTTCATGACCGGAGTAGTTGCTAGTACCCGGATCCCATCTAGCGAGTATATGACACGATAACCAATGCTGTATCCGAGCCAGCGTTGTATAATATTTTGATAAATCTGACTATTATGACCGATGCTAAAACAGTCCCTGCAACTCCAATCCAACAAACATTACCCTGATGCCCTTATACTCCAACTGAATGCCCATAATCTAAATACAAAAGAGACGATACACCAACGAACAGGAATGAACGATATGCAAGAGAAACAAAGTAAGCAAGCAACCCCTACAGTCTAGGCGTCTTCCCCGTCGGCACAAACAGTTTCCCCCTCTGCACATCGTCCAGGCCAGCCTGCTGCATCATGACGGTGAAGCGTGTTTCCCTTGCGACAGACCGATTCGTCCCCGTCCGCACAGGCAGCCGCCCATCGCCCGGCGAGGCCCTCACAGCAGCCGTCTCATCCTGCTCCTCGCGTTCCTCGCGCGTGGTGAAGGGATCGTCAAACACATTCTCGCCCGCATCATGCGTCGTCGGCCTCACGCTGCGGCGTGGGATCTTGGCGAACTCGGGCTTGAGGCTGTTCCCGGGGGTGGTGCGTACCGTGTGTCCCGCCTGGTGAGCAGATGACTTCATGGACCGGATGGGTGGGAGTCGGGTGCTGCCAGCGCCGAAGAGACCAGCATGGACGGCTGCTGCAGCGCCGTCCCTCTCGTCGGCGTTGGACGAGGTGAAAGACTCGGCGACGGAGGGGTTGGGCGACGCGTCCGAGGCGAAGCGGTTGGGGATCGAGGTGCGATCCTGCTGCTTCTGCTGCTGCTGCGCGTGGTACCGGCTGCTGCTGGGAAATACGGACAGACGGCGGACGCTGCCGCGGATGGGGGGACCTTGCTGACCAGCCGCCTGATCTTGCGAGGGGTCTGTTGAGGACGGTTGCTCCCCGTTGGGGCCCCGACGAAGCATGAATTCGCTGCGGTAGATGTCTGGCTTGGTGATTGGCTCAGAGATGTTGCGTCCGTGGATGATCATGTCAGGCCTCTTCTTGCTGCCGGGGGCAGTGCCCGCACGACGCTGGGCGCGCTTGCGCACGCAGACCCAGACCAGCACGGAGATGACGAGAACGACGGCGCAGCCGCCGAGGATGCCGCCTATGATGGTGGTTGTGTCGGGTGCAGATGACTTCTTTCCAGAGTCACCATCGGCAGCGTCCTTCGTGGCCGTGGCAGAGGAAGAGGAAGAGGAAGCGTCCCCTGTGGCTGTCTGCGAGGGCACGGAGTAAGGGTCTTCTGTTGCAGTCGAGGACGAGGTCGCAGTGGCAGTGGCAGATGATGATGCTGTGGAAGAGGACTTGCTCTTCTTCTTGGGACTGACGGACTGATCGTCGTCCATGGTGCAGGCCCCGCCCCCTTCCTTACACGAGTATCCAAAGGGGCAGCAGCCGGAGCCGCACTCGTCGAGATCGACGTCAAAGACGGTCGTCTTGAGGGCGACGGACGGGTGGGCCGTCGCGTTCTGCAGCTGGACGTCGCAGGTGATGGGCTTGAGGCTGGCGCAGCTTGCGCCCTCGGGGCAGCAGAGCAGGGTGGTGTCTCCGGCGAGGGTGATGCACCGGGTGCCGTCCTGGCAGCACATATCGGAGGGGAGGGAAGAGCCGCACTGGTTGAGGTTCTTGCCGACAGAGCAGGTCTTTGTGCTGTCGTCGTCGCGGATGAAGATTGTCGGGATGGCGGCGGCCATGCCAGCCATGAGGAGAAGGCGGACGGCCATCTTGGCTAAGGCGCAGCTGGGTATTTTTTTTTTTTTTCAATCTTGTTTTTTTTTCAGGGTCGATTCAGTATAGATGATGCCGATGTAGTTTCTGTAATGCTCGGACGGTCTGGTTATGGGCTGTTCTTGCCGTTGTAGTGTGTGTAAGTGTGTGTAAGTGGCGATGAGATGAGATGACCCTCGAGTCGGACAAAGAAAAAAAGAGACACGGGCCAACAAAGGAGAACAGACAAAGGAGATGGAGTTACACAGGAAAGGGAAAATGATTCAAGAGGAAGAATAGAGGAAGTCTCGGCAATGCATTCAGTTTTACTATTCTTTGGCCCTCGTTTCCCTCGTACATGCATCATGTTCCTTGTCCTTTGGCGCCCGCGTCACGTCGTCGCACCGTAGGCCGCTTGGATGGCCCTCAGACAATCTATTCGCGTCGGCGCCTGATTGCGATGGAAATAGAAATTCATGGCTCCGTAGGGCCCAAAAATGAGAGGCCATGGACTGGCAATTGGGCAAGGCCACGGTGAGTCAGGTTTAGAATGAAAGGCCACGGCAGTCCCGGCGCGTGCTGGTACACGGGCATGAGATGCAGGCGGCTACGCTGGGGCAGATCGGTTGGCTGTCGTGCCATCTTGGGGACGTTGACGCTGGGGTGCGGCGGGAGGCGAGGGCCAATCAACGCGGTGCTCTGGTTTGAATACTTGTATGTTTGGGACTCGGTTAGGCACGTCATGTGGTCTGATGGAAACCATCCGTTTACATTGCCAATCGGATGATGAGTTGTATGAAGTGCTAGTACTCCGTAGTAATACTTTAATGTGTGGTCAAACGTGAATTCACGCTCATTCACCCTGCACGCACCCACCAACTTCCAGCCTCACCACAGCCTGAGAGCGTGCAATGTATGCAAGATAAAAGTCTCATCAAGTGAATGAGAAGTGTTCCTTTGGTATTATGCCCCCGGCGGCCTGCCGGGGGCTGTTCTCGCTACGCTCGAGTGTGCTGCCTTGATATCCACAGGCTTCAAGACTACATCTAGACAAACATATACAATAGTATAAACACCAAGCAAACTCCAGTCATTACAAAAGAAACCATAAGAGCAATTGGTACATTGCTCCAAATGCTACTCTATACTCAGTTACTCTGAATTTGCCTTAACTTATCTGCGACCAGATGGTAGATGAGTATAACTAAATACGACGTAATGCAGATCATCTGTCGCGATCGCCGTTAATGTTGGTTGCCATGTCACAGTTGCCATTCATGAACTCAGAGTATGTGATGAGGATATCATTCCTAGTATTCCTAGTATAGTAAGCCAACTATATACCACCTCAACCCATCCTAACCCCCATGCCGGTCCTGCCATGCCCCCAAATCAAACCAAATCCATGCTACTCATGCTTCCCACAACCCAGCCCCCACCGGGGGAACCTCATATGCGCCGTGTGTCTTAAAAGAGCACAACACCCAAAGAGCAAACTAAAGCAAACCAAACCATTGCGCCAGTGATACCCGATCCCTGTTCGCTAAAGGCAAAGGACAAATGAAAAGGAATGCAGTCCCAAATCAAGGGACTACACAAACAAAACAGAACAGAAAAGCAAATGGTGACGTATCAATGTCCGAGTGTGTCGCTTCTCCCGAGAAGCCCTAATCGCCTGGCCTTGCGGCGTTGTCTATCCCATCCTGGGGTATAGTGAAGAATGGAGTGTAAAAGAAAAAACGACGAGTGTGGAAAAAAATTGAAAGAGAGAGAAGAGTGTGTAAAAGAAGTGCCAGCTCCTGTAGAGCAGAAATGGAAGTGGGCGAGAAAAGAGGAAGGAGCAGGTTAGATCATCAAGAAATCCCACCCCTTGGCCTCCATGACATCCCTCCAGTGCACATGAGGCGTCGCCTCGATCTCGGATCCATCCGAGCCCGGCGACCCAGCCGCGACGCCGCCCTGCAGCGCATCGTTCTGGAGCCACGTCTCACGGAGCACGCAGGCCATGCGGCCAAATGCCCCACAGACGGCCTGGTCGCCGAGCTGGGCGACACGGTCCTCGAAGAAGTCGCGGAACCTCGACCCGGGCACGCTGATGGCGCCCCCCATAAGGTACACCCAGACCATGCTCCGGTCATACCCGGCGGGGCCCGAGGGGATCGTCTGCAGCACATCGACGAGCTTGTCAACCAGGCTGACGGGCGAGTGCTGGTTGGGGCTGAAGCCGGGCACCAGGCTGCAGAGGTAGATGCGGGCGGCGACGCGGAAGGCGCTCGTCATGTTGCGCGACAGCTGCTTGGGCGACAGGCTGCCGTTGGAGTTGAAGGGCAGGCGCGGCTGGTTGGACCCGTCGCCCGCCTCGGTCAGGCTGAGCTGCTCGCCCAGGACCGAGACGTGCTGGCACAGGCCAAAGTCGTCCATGCCAGAACGCTTGAGCGCCTCGAGGCAGGCAATCTCCGAGATGAGGTACATGACGCGGTCATCGCAGCCCATGAGCTCGCGGAGACCCAGGCTCGGGTTGATGGGCGACAGGTGCTTCTCGCGGTAGGCGTGCGCAAATGTCGGCGAGACGCCTTGCATGGTCGAGCCCAGAATGTCAATCCACGCCGTCAGCGTCATGTTGAAGGGCGCCTGCACCATCTGCTGCGACGGGTCCAGCACCACCTGCGGGAGGCACAGCCTCTGCACCAGGTTGGCTGCCGCCGCGAAGTGCTGGTGCCAGGGGATGTTGAGCAGGTCATCGTCGGATCGACCGGCCACGCTCTGGAATACCATGAGCGCTAGCGTCGCCTCCAGTGTCTGCTGGTGGTTCTCGTCGCGCCGCAGCGCCTCGCACAGCGACCAGATGGTCGCATACCGGTGCCGCATGATGTCCTGGTCGAGCTCCTCGCTCACCGCGCCCACCTGGCCCTTGAGATGCTCCGCCGCCACGCTCAGGCAGCAGTGCAGGTACACCTTGTTGGACTGCAGCGCCGGCAGCACAATGTCCGAGCCGACGGAACCGTGCTGGTTCGACTCGAGGATCGGGAAGATGGAGGGAAGGACAAACTGGATGAAGTGGTCCAGCAGCCGCTGGTCGTTGTCCTCGAGCTCCACTTGGAACTGCTGCTGCTGCGGCACCTCGACGGGGGCAGTTGTGGCGCCGTGCGCAAAGTCAAAGAAGTTGACGTTGAGTGTCTCCTCAGACAGCGACTCGCGCCGCTCGTGGTGGATGTGCTCGGCCCAGCCGTCTTCGCTGCCGGGGTTGCAGGGGAGCGCCGTGCCGGGAGGCGGCGGCGTGTGGAAGGTGCTGAAGGTCGAGACGTGCGACTCCTTGAGCGTCGGCACGTCGTCGACAAACATCTGTCGCTCCGTCTTGACGTCCACCTCAAAGGGGGCGTGGTGTCCGTGCGGGTGACCACCCATCAGGAACTGGGGCGGCAGGTGGCCGTTGTTGTAGGCGCTGTAGATGGCCGGGTTGGGTGCCGTGTTGAAGTTGAAGCCGCCCGAGAAGTGCGAGTCGATGGACGAAGAGCGGTTGCGGTCCGACATGTCCGTGTATGATGTGGGCACTGAGTGCGTCAGGCTGGGTGTCGAGCTAGCTGTCGTCGGCACCGCGTGCGACTTCTCGGCCAGCTTCTTCTGTTTGATGATGTTCTTGATCTCCTCCTTGTTGCCGCGGCGCAGGTCCGCGTTGCCCCACCACATGGGCCTCTTGTATTGGCATTCGAGGCCTAGGTTCTTGCATGCTGAGCAGACGGGGTCGCCCTCGTCGCACTTCTTTCGGCGCAGTCGGCAGGTGTAGCATCCTGTGTTGGGGGGAAGAGAAGCGTGTAAGTCAACGTTGCTCAGTGCGTTTGTGGGGATGGCTCGAGCTATCTCACGGCCAAGTCCAACTTGGAAAAGTGTAAAGTGGAAGTGGCCGTGAGACAGAAGCAACACCAAAAGAATACAAGAAATAAACTACTAACCTGTCCTTGAGCGACGGTGCATCTGCGACCGAGGCTTCTGCTTTCCATTGTTTCCAGCCTTGGTAGAAGCCGGCTTGGCCTTTGTCGATGTCGTTGTTGCAGCCATGTTGCCCATGCTTCCAGGAGCTCGCATGGGGTAGTTGGGGGGCTGGGTAGACATTTGTATATATGCGCACTGCAGCAGCTCTTGAGCTCTAGAGTGTAGAAAAGGGTACCAACAGTACTGCTTGGTGTACACCAAAAGCGTCCGTCCTGTCTTTCCTCTTTCTTACAAGATTGACTGCTGGGGGGGAGGGGTGTCACTGTGTGACGATCCTAGAGAAGCACTGTATGGTGGATCTGCCGGGAGCGGGCCAGTCGAAGAGGACACAAGCTGTGTACTCGGGTACAGTCGTAAGGCCAAGAGACGCAGGATTTTTGATGGCCAGGTGGTCTCGTACTCTCAGTGGTTGGTTTCTGGTGGGATTATGAAATTAATTGCTGGCTGGGCTGGTTCTCGTCGTTGCGTGTAAGCGAACCAAGGGCCACGGTTGTTGTTGTTGTAAAATGTGTAAATGATGGCAATATGCAAACAAGTGCAACTGTCGAATCGGCCGGCCGTATCAAACGTTTGTTTCTCGTCGTAGTAGTAGAAAAGATGAACGGACTGAGGAATAAGAGAAAATAGGGCAAAAATATTAAGATAGTAAGGACTGGTGTTGTTGAGCAAGTCCGGCTTGCTGGGCGTGGATGGGATGTGAGAGAGGTAAAAGGGGGCAAAAAAGAGAAAAGGTCGACACTCGGAACTCGACACCTTAGCGATACGTAAAGAGAGAGGAAAAGAGGGCAAAATTCGAGGCCTGGGCAGCTGGAGGCCAGACTTATATTTTGGCCGCTTTCCAAGAGGCCTGGTGTTGATGGTCCAAAGCCAGTCTTTTTTTTAGCCCAAATTACCCAGGCCGCCTGTACATGGTCAGAGAGAATGACGGCGTAGACCTCTGTTGCTATTTTTGAACCCACGGCTTCTCTCTGGGTGTGCTGCACAAGTGTGCATGTGCACTAGAGCAAAGATCTTCTGAGAGACAGGACTGCACCTGCGCTTACAGAAGCCAATGAGCATGGGTCTCTCGAGATGGCCTCGGGGCATCCACTCGTGGGACGAGATGGGTGCATCGACTTGCAGAGGACGTGCAGACGAGCCTGCAGATAAGACAGGGGACATGGATCCAAAAGGGAAACTGGGGCTGCCTGGCCGGTGCGGTTGGCCAGCCACCTGCCCCGAACAAAGTGCGTCGGCTACGTGAAGGGCGGGAGACCGGCGACTTTTGCTGTACTTGGCCGGGGTCCATTCATGGCATGATGTGCCTCGGCGTGCCTTGGTGTGCCAATGTACCATACTAGTGTGGTGTGGCCGCTCTGTGCGGTCACCGGTCACGGGAAGCTTATTGTGGTGGCACGGGAGTCCATGCTTGGGAAGCTTGGGAAGCTCAACGGGAGGCGGACCCAGCGGAAAGACTCATGGCTTGCTTGTACGCATGGCGTGCGCACTCTGGTCGTACAAGTGCCTGATACCATGTAACGTATGTTCTCAAGGCTCTTTACTCCGTACAAAGTAATACATTGACCTCGTGGCCAAGCACATTGCCGTAAAGCCGCTAACGGCGTCGTCGTCGTCGACGAGGAGTGTCAAGGCAGAAAGAAAAGGACAAAAAGGCCTCTTGTCTGGACCCGCACCAATCGTCATAGGATGCAGACAAGCCAAGGCTGGCAAGGCCTTGTATGGATGGCCCGTAGACAGTGGACTGTCTGCCCCGGTCAGATGAACTGACGGAATCTGGACATTGCGCTAATACGAACAAAGTACGCGATGCTGGTATTCTGGCATGTCCTGCCGAGAGTATCCGCAGTGCGTCTGTGTCCGACGTCCGTACTCGTAATGCCTGTACGCTGTGCAGTGCTATCCGTGAATACTATCCGTGAGTACATGCGCGAGTACTCCGTACTACTAGTATCCGTCAGTACATCCGTGAGGAGAAGGCTCCGCCTGTACGCAGTAATGGGGATTTAGCATAATGTTGGTAAAGCCAAGACAAGATTGTCAGTGGTGTGTACCAGTATTAGTACGTTGCATTGTTTCTCGTCGTGCATGGTCAGAGTCCACCGGGAGGATGACGGTGTGCTCTGATTTGCCAGAGGAAGCTCGAATGTATCTTACTCCGGTGGATGATCATGTAGCCAGCTGCCGCCCTAAGCCTGGCTTGAGAGGGCCCCCTCACAAGGTGAGTCGTCGTCTGGGGAAACACTGCATGCCAAGGGCCGAGCCCAAGGCCAATAGACGGCATGGGAATGCTGTCTTGTTTGGCTTTTCGGATATCGAGCCAACAATTGACAATGGACAATACCGAGCGGGCGCCGGTCAACGGCGGCGGGTGAAGGCATGGCAAGGCGGAGTGCGGAGTACTGACGGAGTAATGCGATTCACACTCTAGAGTACCCCGTTCAAGTATCGCTCGCTCCAAATTGAAGGCAAGGCATGGTAAGACATGCATCGGCCACGCGGAGAGACGGCCGCCCTCTGACGAGGCTGGCAAACAGGACAGTCAGACCCACCAAAGGAGGAAATAAAGGGCCGCTAGCCAAGACGGACGGCTCGGTAGAAGGGACCGGTGACAGTTGCGGCCGCCGTAAGTAGCGTCCTCGTACTCGTAGTATTGCGGAGTACGTACGGGCTGGCATGGCGTGAGAAGCGACAGAGCGAGGAGGGAGCTCAACAAAGACGAGAGAGGGAGCCCCACAGGGAGAAACAGGAAAGGGAAAGAAGACTCGAGATTTGCAATGACAGGGCAGGGCCCGGGTACAAGCGCTGGAGACGGACGGGGAAACAATGACCAGTACGGAGTACTCGTACTCGTACGAATGCTCCGTACTCCGTAATACTCTGTATCCATATCCGTCCGTCCTGTGGTGGTGGTGATGTGACAATGGTGGGGGGAGCAGAGGGGTGGAGAAGGGAGAAAAGGTGATGGGGACTGCAGATCGGGATGCATTAGCGCGGTGCCGTGAGTAAGCACATCTTGGCGGCGATTGGCCAGATCAGTGTGACAGAGGCTTGCCAGGTGCAGGAAGCGGTAGGGAAGGCGGGACCAACCGATTGCGCCGGGCGGGCAGCAGGAGCGATGGGCAGGCCCCACCCACCGGGTTGTTGTCACTTGCTTTGACTCTTGAGTCCATCTGTGAGTATTCAATGTTCAGTTGTGTGTAGGCAGGTGGGTGGGGACGACACCAGGGCCAGTAGCGCCTGCCGCCGGGCGGAAAAGCAGGGATCCCTTCGGCTGTTGACAGTCGATGCATGCACTTCTATTGGCTGGGTGTTCATTTTTTAGCTGCAGGGGACCCTTGACCCTGTTGAGAGTGGAATGCCAATGGCCATCTTTACAAGTGTATTTCAAACCGCTCTCTGTCAGTGTTGGGAGTGTACGCTGTAATAATGGCTTTTCCTGATGGTACTTTTTTTCCAAGCTTTGACGGGCACTCTCACTGAGCACAACGTCCTGGCGGTAATATGACTGGGCAGTGTCTCTCTGTACTCCGTAGAGCGCTGTCCACGTGATGGCTGTCGTCGGCCCAACAGCCACGGCCCACGGCGGACTGGAGATCTAGAAGAGTCATTTCTTCACCGCGTTTGAGGCAATATTCCAATCCTCGCGAAGTATTGGCAGTGGGATAGTCGTATAGATATGGTCAAGTGATGATGTACTGTTGGTCATGACGGTGTTTGATATCAAAATGGCAGTCTATCAAGATATCAAAAGAGCCCTACGAAACAACATAACAATCAATCAATCAATCAAACCAACATGCAAACGTCATGCGGATCAACGAGTTTCCCGAGATGCAGTCATGGTGCGATCTCTGTTCCGTAATATGCCTTGCCTACTCCGTAGACTGCCCAGGCCTATGCCGTGGCCCACCTGTCAGTTAGTCCCCTCCCATCTGTGCTCTAGCTGTACTCCGTACTCCGTACTCGTGCTCTACTTGTGCTCTGGTCTGTTGGTTCTTCCTTTGGTTGTTGTGGTGGTGTTTGCCAAATTTAGCCCAGATTGATCTCGATTTACCCCCCCAGCATCATGGGATTTAGCCCGCTTTCATGCAGCTGCAATGGCAACGCACACAACTACCTCACAATCACACTGCAAAGTGCAGTCTGCGTTGCGCTGCAGGCAAGCATGCAAAGTTACATTCTGTACTAATTAGTCTTGTTCTATTTATGTTTTTGCCCGCATTCCATCGTCCCAACCATACTTGTAAGTGCCATAAGTGCCCAAAGTGAGCTAATTTAGTCTCATGTCTTCAATGTTCTCTTGAACTTGCAAAGCAATGAACACATATTATGAGCACAAACTCCATGTGTTCCTCGCCGTGCCGCATGGGTCGGGCCTTTCCCTCCCTCGCTCCCTTTCCCACCCTCCTTTCTACCATCACCACACCACCATAGCAGCACACCAGCACACACACACACCAAGCAACATACGGATTCCTCACGAGTACAAATGTGCCAGCATCCTCGCGCATCGAACTCGCGTACCGAGTATATTTGCTGAAATAATGCTCTAGCCCCCATCCCATCAGCTGTGCCGTAACGCATATTAACTCACCCCGAATATTGCTGAGTATTGCTAAGTACGAGCGAGTACTGCCCAACTGCCTTCTAGAGCTAGTACAATGATTCTCATCACATTTTTTGTGATATTGGCCAGAATGGAGGGTATCAAATCTCCTTGCCTCCCTCTCGTGATGGCAGACGTGATGGCATCTCATCTCATCCCGACTACCGGCACCAACCTTGACTCCCACCCAGCATTGACGTGAGGGTGTCCCTGTATGGCTACGAGTGAGTGTGTGCTCAGCCTGTACTGTGATGCACTGTAGCCGACTGACCCTGGGGGCTGGAAATCCAAATTTGCTTTTTCTCGACTTTGCCTGACTGGCATTGCTTGTTCTTGTTGGTCCCGGGTTTGCGCGAATGCCGTAGCATCGTGTACGGTAAGAATACGACGTTGTCGAGGGGGGGGGG
>FYEU01000318.1:189729-286055 GCA_900188575.1 Geosmithia putterillii
AGGGAGGGGGGAGCCAGAACTAGGAGTACGTACTTCATAGGGAGGAGTCAAATCAATCGGACCCTTTTTGGTGTGGCATGCGCGACCAATGCCATCCATGTTTCCCCTCTCGTCCGTATGCCACCCCGGATGGAATCAATCAATCTTCAGTTCATCATGCGATGCCTATGGATCAAAACTAGTACGAGTAGGTGTTATTATTACAGGTACTTGCCTAGTAGTAAGGAGACTATGCGTCTTCAATCTTGCAATCCTCGTATTACGGAGTATTATGGCCACGACATGCTCCGATTAATCGCAACTACTCTCCCTGTCTCCGTAATAATACATCTCATGAGTACGACGTACTTACGACTACGGACTACTACTACCCCTGAGCCCTGCCCGCAGACGACGGCCCATCCAGGATCCTACATCCGCGCGCGGATCATGCATACGTTGGCGTCGGGGATCTGCTGCAGCCAGCACAAGTTGCATCTCTCTCTCTCTCTCTCGACTCTCTTTCGGAGGCAGAGAGGAAACAAGCAACAAGGCATTTCGTCTTGCAGGCGCAATCTACGCTTATCCATACATCCGTCCAGGATGCCCATGTACGCCTACATACCCGGCCCGAACGGCTCTCCTTCCCAGTGGCTGGGGGGGAGAGCGTAGATCGGCAAGAGCCAAGAGTACAACACTGTGACGATACCCCAGGTGCATTACTCTCCAATACCTGCAATACTTTGTAGGTGCGCTGTCAATTATTGCAGATTGTATTGAATTGAGCATGAATTGATTCCAAGAAGCTACCCTACGAGCTCAAAAACTGCGAGTATTATTACGGAGCACTCGTTACATGTGCCATTGTCAATTCCAGCCCTGGGTGGAGAGAATGGAGGGCTGACCAAAACAATCCGACAAGTCATTTTTCTCTTCCTAGAGACGGGGGAAAAGGGCACGACAGCGTAGTTTCCAGACTTGCGACTGGTGCGATTGTCAATTGAATTGTCTGCAGTCGGGTAACATTCACCCACCACGAAGACCCAAACAACCAAGACTCTCGGAAGCAAAGCAGAGCAAGACAAAGCAAAGAAAAAGACAACAACGGTAATGTCTCACTTGCAGCTCGTGCGAAAAACATGTTTCCCATGGCCATGGCCGAGCCGTCTGCCGTGCGTCAATACCCACGAGAATTTGCCCAGCTCTCTGGGATCCCGGAACCTACTCTCAGTGGTCGCACTGTCCCAGCCAGTTCTTCTCCGTGTGGGATCACGACATGATAGTTGCTACCCGACTTCCATCTACCCTGTTTCAGCATGTCTTAGTTTTCCCAGCCTCCAACCGAGATGGCACGGCATGCTTGACCAACAATCACACGTGGGATGGACAGGCATCCATCTTCAGCCCATCACACATGGTGGTACCGTACCTGACGATATTGCGGCCGCCAGAATCATAGTAGTAGTAGTGATCCATCTCATCACATCCAGACATCCATCGCTTAGATCCTTGAAAGTCCTCAATTGCACAAGAATCCTCTTGTACGAAGCACGGAGGGGAGTGAACTCTCTTGCAGAAACTCATCTCTCTCATTCTACGCCGCAGCATAGATTAACTGCCAGCCACACAAACCTCGTCCCGTCCTCGTATCTGCCCATTGCTCAATGCTCATTGCTCATCAACCGAACGGGAGCCAAGACGAGAGAATCTCCAGTCTTTATGCAATGCGGAGCAATCGAAACCGGGAACCGTTGCAGCGCGCGCTGGGCTCTGGGCTTCAATAGCGCAGCCATCTCTGTGCGAAACCGTATGCAACCCCTCAACTCTGTGTGTGGCCGCAGTTGAAGTCTGCGCGCTCCGGATGTTCTCTCAAAGGGTGTATGTATTCCCAGTCTCTAATCTAATGTCCAGTGCATTGGGCTTACTTCTTGCATCAACTGTATTCCCCCATGTTCCGTCTCTTTACACGCGTACTGCAACTGCCTATGCACCGCCATGTGTACTGCGAAAAGAGGGAGACTATGACATTCAACTGCATGTACGTCATGAACCAACAGCCAACAGCATATTAACTCCAGTTAACAGGAGGAAGAAGAGTATGGGGAACTGCAGGAGGGCACGCACGACTCAGTAGCACAGCATATACACAGCATACGTACACACGCATATAGTAGGTACAGCAAAAGCATCTCGCCCTCTGGCGTTACACTACATTTCCATTTTCCATGATATGTAATCAGGAACGGACCCCGATTCGAGATTCTATGGGCAAAGAGGACTTTCACGATGCTATACGGAGTACGGAGTAATACTGTACTGTCGAACAGAGTTTTGACGGCTCCCGCTCCCGCACCCGGGACTGCTGTGCCCGTAGTACGTACACACCGCAGTTTCAGTCCCGCCCACGACCCGAGATTCGGCTTTGAACAATGAGCCGAAGAGGGGAGAGGAGAAGCGTTTTCTTTGTTCGTTTCCTCTTCAGTCTAGACTCCTTCTCTAGTCTCGTGGTTAGTGCCCAAGGGCTGGTGGGCTCCTCTCCCCGCTTCTCTGAGTCAACGCTTGCAAGCTCGCAAAGCGGGAACAAGCAAAGAGAAGATAGAGAGAGATAAAAAAGAATGGGGTTGTCAAACGTACGTCGTTAAAGACTGGGGTTGGTTTTCAAATCGTGGTGGTCCGTGATGGTCCGTGATGGTCAATTGATCAAAATGTTTGACATGGGCCATGTATCCGCACATCAAGACATTCCCCTCACCACCCAGACCCACATCCGTCGTCACAGTGTGGTGAAATCAGCATACCCTTGCATATTATATATGTACGGCTGTACGGAGTATGCAGGCATGGACACCGTGGGAAAGAAGAAAAAGCTTGGGGCGGAAGCTTGGAGCGGTGATCCTCAGGGTTCAAGGAATTAGCTTCTGGACCCTGGTCGCCGGTCGGGCGGCGGGCGAGCAAGCGGGCGGGCGAGCTATTCCCAAGGAATAACCCACCGAGTTCAAACCCAACGGAGCACAATACCGAGTGATACGAGTATTGTCTGTACTCGTAGACTGTAAGTAAATCGCACGAGTTACGCGGCTCGGGCGCGGGCGCGGGGATTGTGTGATTGTTGTTGCCCTGGCCCTGGCCCTCCCCCCTGGTCTGACGGGACGCCCGAGCGGGCCGGGAGAGCACTGACGCACACCTTTTCTAGTTTGTGGCCGTAGTCTTGTAATACTTTGTGGTCTTGTAGATGCCCGAATGGCGATGCCCAAAGGCTTGCTCGCTTGTGTTTTCCTGTTCCAGGAAGAGAACAAAGCCATGGTTTGCGTAACGGCACAGAGTACGGAGTATAGGTGCACCGTACAGAGTACCATGTAGGCACTTTACGCAGTGCACTGATTCAAGTATATTGCACGCTTGGACTAATGCGCAGCATGTCGACCTGCTGGTAGCCGCGACTATCGATTTGGTGCGCGGGAGCTTCTGCAGAACATCTGTACGATCAATACATGTACACACAGATACTCTGTACGGAGTACAGAGTACACTGTAACTAGTACGAGCGTGAAGTATTAGTCTGAAGACATCTACAGAGTACTCGACTAATCAGCCGGGTAGCATCGCGAAGACTAGTCTAACTACGGAGTACCAAGTACAGAGTAGCAATCACAATTATCGACTATTATATGATATACAGTATGGACTCGGAGCCAAGGCCAAACACCGGACAATTGCAACCTGCCACCAGAAAAAAAAGCCCCGAGTCCAATCCAGCCCACCGATTGCCTCCTTCTTCTTATGGAGTCATCGCTAGTCCCGTCACCACCCAGACAAGTTGACAACCAAGGTGACATGCCCAAAGAGTCTAGCAAACCACACGTGATGGCAGGGATCTACGGGTCCTTTTTCGTACGAAATACGGAGTACGAAGTACATTAAGAGTAATACGTTGAGACTTTGAGAGTAATACCCATACGAACAAGTCCAGCTATCATAATGTTGAATGTTCCCATGACAGAACAGAAACCCCGCAGGAATCCCGCAGGGCATGACGGGCCCTTTGTGGCCAATGAGACACTCAACAAGGTGCATCGCGCAGCTATTGGGCCCGGGCGGACGAATCGGCGGCGAGAGAATTGTCCAGAGTTAATATTCGTACGGGAAGAATGACAGTCACCTGATGGAGTTGCACTGCCCGATCGTCTCGTGGACCTGGTTAAAGATACAAAACACTCCTCTCAAAGAGACAATTGGATATGGATGACCTTGAGTTAATTCAGAGATTGATTAATACCGGTCCAGCAAGTTATTGCGAGGGGTGGAATTGAAAGGCGTGGTGGCGGCGGATGGCGCGCCATTCTATTCTTCACAGTGTGCCCTCATTCGTATACATCCACACCCCTCTCATCTCCCCCATCCCCCCTCTCCCCTCTTTTACCGCACGATACGATACGGCTGGGATTCTCGCGACGACGAAATACCGTGAGCCGATTAACGATGCGACTTGTCGGCTTCGCAATAGTACAAGGTACGGAGTACGCACTTGTCGTACTTGGGAAGCACACCGTTGATGACTCGAGAGGCTAGCGGCGGGCGAGGTGTGTGTGGGCACTCTGAATCTGGAGACAACGGGCTCCGTAATACTCAGAAGAGCAAGGTCACAGGCCTGCCTTGTATTACTGTGATGATATGATACTGAGTACAGACTATGAAGTACTGGGCCGCCAGATCAAGGCTCGAGTGCAACGTGCAACAGTCGTATTGGTTCCCCCCCGTGGTCTCTGCTGCAGACTTCCTTACCGTCTCTAGAAGCCCTAGACAGACGGCCGACTGTCTATGTGGTCTCTTCTCACGAGGCCGATGGGCGTCTGCAGGCACACTGACGTACGTCGCACCTCTCTGCTGGTAACCAGCAGAATTGCAGAAAAGAGCCCGACCAACACGTTTTTTTCTTTCATTTCTTTTTGGTCTTGTGTTTCCGTTTGTGTTTCCCGAGGCAGCCTTGCTCCTGTGTCCCGTGTGCTTAGGCCTCCATCATGTGCGTGTCAAACAGGCATGAGGGATGGATGCAACTACTAACTACGGAGTACAAACTAGCTAAGGAGTAACTTCAAAGTAAGTGTTGATATCGTGAAATCCTGGTTCTTAGTTTGACATCCTGGGCATTGTGGCTTTCACGCTAAAGCACCCCATTGAACAGGTGATGGGACTTGGAATGAGCTGTAAACTCCAGGGTGGGCATCGATCGTCTTGAAAGGGCGCATGTCTACGGAGTGCTACAAGTAAGTCTTTAACTGTCTTCGTATCTTAACGGCCCTCGGCGAGGCTGCAAGATTCGGCCAACATGTCGCAAGGATGTCTGTTACCCAAAAGGGAGAGATACAAGGAAGAAACAGGAAAGGAGCCACTTCGTGCGGCCGACATTGGGTTCGCAAGGTGCATATGCCATGATGCACGCCATGGTAATTGTCGTTTTCTTTTTCGACTGTGGACTCCATACATGGCTATCCGGATAGCGGCATTATCCTAATCAACCTTGTTCATATTATATCGCATCTTGTCTCTTCTCGACCAGGCGGCCTTGGGCCGCGATATGATGCTCTTGTCGTTCGCATCGCCCTGCAATTACATCATGGGTCTCCATGTTTTTGCATGAAGGGCAGGGATGGATGAGTCGAAGGGCTGGAACGTGGAGTCGTTCGAGTTGGACTGGGGGGCACGTGCGGTGCAGAAACAGAGAATGACCAAGGTGCGGTCAAGGCGCAAGGATGGAGATATGATGAGAGGAGAGGAGTGTGTTTGTTTGAAGGCGTGGGTAGGACGAGTTCGGATGGATCACGAGAGTCGAGTGTATTACGGAGTACCAAGTAGTCACAATGTTGCGGTCTGGCCTGGCCGGCCCTGGGTTGGGTTGGGTTGGGGGTTTCTGTCGGGCGAGCATGGGTCTCGGTCTTCTGGGCATGCGGGAGCGATCACAGTTCTTTCTTGGTATCGATAGCAGAGACACAGTTATGGCCATGAAAAGAGGATATTGGCATTTCTTAGTACTTACTTTGTCATAATACTGGTACGGAGTATTGAAATCTTGAATACAAGAGACATGTACTCCCAGTCTCCCACCATCACACCCTCGATGCGGAGTAGTCGTCGGCCAATGACGAGGCCGGGCGCTTAACCACAGCTTCTATATTTGGTCAACCGGCAGAGACTTTGCTCGCGACGAATCACATTGTCTGTAGTCTGTAGGTAACTCGTAGCGTAGCCTGGGCAACTCATCGAGCTGTCTATTCCTGTCTTCTCTTCCATTGAGTTTCTGCACTTGTCGCACACCTAGTTCTGGACTTGGACAGATGTCATGATGTATATGTATGTTGTATGTAGTTGACCATGTGCCATATGCCGCTCACCGAGACAGCTTCCTCGGGTATCAACTTCAAAGCAGGCCAAGGCAAGACAGAGTGCTCGCAGTCTCTCTCGCAGTCGTTACGCATGTACTCGTACACTATGCAGTCGTACGTACATCCGCCTGCAATCCCTGCCGTCGACTCGACCGTATTGGCCAACAACCTGTCTCCCCCTCCTCGTCCTATCCACGCCTGCATATGCATCATGCATGGGAAGACAGACAGAGGGAGAGACTTGGACAAAAAAAGGACTCGCTCGTCAATTCCACCCCGGCTCCCAGCTCTCGGCCCTTGTATTTCTGCAGTAGCAACCTCAACTTAGTAGCAGTAGCTGTCAGTCGACCGCGGGTGTCTCTTCCCCGACCGATCACATCGCATCGGCTCCCCCCCTCCTCTTCATCCTCGCCCCCCCTTCCGTCTTGGCTGTACGTGCACACACACACACACTCACTCACAGGCAAGCTCGTTTCGAAACGCCCACCTATACAAAACGTCTGCTAGCCGCCGGACGGGAGGATCCTCTTTTAGTCTTCTGCTGCTCGTTCCCCGCTCAACTTCCCTCTCGTACGTTCCTCCAAGACTCAATCCCTCGTTTTTTCCTTTTTTCTTTCTTTCCGTCTCAAGATCAATCCCACGGCAACACTTGTAAAAGAGACTGGCTCTTTTTTACAAAACCCCTAGAGTTGACATTTCGAAGAAGAAGAAGAAGACGAAACATTGGGAGAGCTTTCAGGAAAAGCTCGAGCACAAGAAGGAAACAACACTACACAACCAACCGTATATGCGCAAAGCATAGTCGGAATGGTACGTTTAACCTTGAATTGCAATCATCATCACCACATGAGGGTTTACACCACATGAAGTCAACTTGGTGATGGTGATGGTGAGGTTAAAGAGAACTCCAACTAACATCCCATAGGAGTCCCAACCACGCCAGTCCGGCCTGCGCTGGACGTACCAGGAGATGAGGCAGAAGCCCGCCCCTCGCGACACCTTCTTCAGCCTGCGCAGTGAGGTCCAGGACCACCACCGCCCCATCTCGGTAGCAACCGAGTTTGTCGACACGGACTGGGACGAGGAGATTTTCAGCGACATCGAGGCCGAGGACAATTCTCCGCGCGTCAGCCTGCAGTCGGTACGTTTGCTCTTCTCTTCTCATTGCTTCTGTCTTTAGGCTTTGGAGCTACTCCTCGGGAACTATGTATGCACTATGTGGTCAAGGCGCCCCTCAACTTGGGGCCACCACCATCACGGGTCATTGTTCCGGGCCAACATACCCATGGCCCCAGCTTCAATTCATACATGACAGACATGGGTACAAGCATACTGCGCAGAGACTAACATAACACCACTCCAGTCTGGCCAGCCTAGCATCACAACCCTCTCCTCCTACGAAGAGGCCATCACCCCCCGCTCAAGCCAAGATGTCAACCAGACGCAGTATACCGCCGGTGTCCCGACATCGGCATCCTCCTCCACCGCCCGCAAGCAGCAGATTGAGGGCCCTCGCGGCCCTCACCTGTTCCGCAACTCGGCCGAGCAGGTCTCGGCTGACGGCGACATCACCCTCACCCTGTCCCCCATCACGCCCAAGACGCCTCGCAGCCAGCCCGACCTGTGGTACTACTACGGCCACCAGCAACGCGAGCGCGAGCAGGCACCGCCCGTCCCTGCCCTTCCCAACCAGTCGTCGCACTCGCTGGTCTCCTCGTCGCACTCGCCCTCACACTCCTCCCCGCCGTCTCGGCGCGGAAGCAGCAGCACCCCCTTCCTCTTCAGCGCAGCCAACCTCGACATCACCCAGCTCGTCATGTGGACGCCCGAGATGGTCGCCCAGTCCATGCACGACGCCGGCCTTGAGGCACAGGTGGCCGCGCGCTTCATCGAGAACGACATCAACGGACCCATCCTGACCACTCTCAAGTTCGAGGACCTGCGCGAGCTGGGCATCTCATCCTTTGGCATCCGCATCCGCGTCTGGAACCAGATCCAGTTCCTGCGTGACGACCACGCCCACGCCGGCTCGCCCCGCGCTCCCACCCCTATCGAGGAGGCCCCCAGCCGCGAGGTGCGCTCCGAGGCCCGCCACCAGCACCAGCACCAGCGCACACCGTCATCTGGCGGCAGGCGCTCGCGCAACAACCGCTCCGCTGCTTCCTCCACATCTCCCACTCAGTCTCAGGAGGCCATCCACCCTGGCGAGTCCGTCTCTATCATCGGCATCGAGCAGGTCATCCCCAAGCCCCACGTGTGCTCCAAGGGCGCCAAGTGCTCCAAGTGGCGCAAGCAGGCCCGCCTGCTCGAGCAGTTCCGCCGCATGAATCCCGACGTAGACATCTCTACCGCGGGCGCCAGCGGTGCCGTCCTCATCGCCGGCGACGCCGGCAATCCTGAGACCGCCCGCGCCATCGACCCGGACCAGCCCTTCCCCTTCCGCCCCATGTCCGACGCCGAGCCGTCCGTTGTTGCCTCGTCCGACATCCTCGGTCTCGGCGGCATGCCTCCGCTCCAGTACCTCCAGGAGACGAACCTGCGCGCCATTCAGAACCGCGACCCCCAGGACAACGTCATCCGCTTCCTGCAATTCCAGGATCAGGGCGTCAACGAGTTCCCTCCCACCCCACCCTTTGAGCCCCCCCAGCACCAGCAGGAGCCCCACCAGGCCCTGCGCCGCCTCCCCAGGCTGGCCATCCCGGGGACCAACACGTCGCAGGCCGGCGCACCCCCGGCTCTGCCCCGTGCGTCGACCATGCCCATGACCGCGCGCCAGATGGGCCAGCCCCAGCCCCAACCTCAGCGCCGCCAGAGCTACCAGATGGCCAAGGCGGATGCCCGCTCCCCCGACCTCAACACCCCTCCCTCGGCTACCAGGAAGCAGCCCAGCCCGGACCGGTACGGTACGCCCTTCAGCGAGATGGACGTGCCCGTCACTGCCGTGCCTCTGGGCCCCGTGTCGCGCGACGCCTCCCAGTCTGTCCCCCCCAACATGAACTACTACAACCAAGACGTGGCCCCTTCGCGCGCCGCAAGCACCACCCCGGCCCCGCCGCGGGCACCCTCCCGCACGGCGTCGCGCCTCGCCCGCGCTCCCGTCATGCCCCCACTGGAGGAGCAGCCCCAGACCCAGCCCCAGCCCCAGCGCTCGTCGCCTCAGCAGCAGCAGCATGGTAGCTTCCTCAACCAGCCTCAGCGCGCGCCCCCACGCGCCGTGTACCCCTGGTCCCCCGTGGAGCGCAGCAACACGTTTGAGACGGCGATCCCGCCGCTGACGACGTCGCTGGATGATTCGGCCATGGGGTCGTCCTCATCGGCATCGTCATCGACGGCCACACTGAACGCCAATGGTGTGACGCACCAGGGCCAGATGAAGCGTCGCAAGGCACGCCTGCTCCGTCACGAGTGGGAGGACGGCTACTTCACCCTCAAGGGCACGCGGCTCAACATGCACAAGGACAAGAGCCACGTGGACCGCACGCTTGAGTACGTCGACATTGATGACTACGCCATCGCGTGCTCCAGCCTCGCCTCGTCGTCCAAGCTCGGTGCCGCCCTCAAGGCCATGCGCAACACCCACGGCCGCGACAAGAGCGACCCCGTCGGCGCCTTCCAGTTCCAGCTCATCCCTCAGGACAAGACCGCCCAGGGCGCCACGGCGCGCCTGCGCAAGCGCGAGAGCGCTGCTGTCACTCCTTCTGCCGCTGCTTCTACGGGGGTTGACGGTGTGAACGGCACGGGCAAGACGCACCACTTTGCTGTCAAGGGCCGTGATGACCGCATCGACTGGATGCGTGAGCTCATGCTCGCCAAGGCGCTCAAGCAGAAGGGCGATGGGTTCGAGGTCAGCGTCAATGGAAACATGATTTAAACTCACCTCGTCGACTCTTACCGTTTTTTCTTTGGTGTTTTTCTTTTTGCCTTCTCAAAAGCACACACTCTCTGCAATCTTTTTCTCTGTCGCTTTTCCCTTTGTACGGCATGGCATTGGTGTCTACTTACCCCACACCTTCACCTCCACTCCTTGACTGTATCGTCTTCTCACCTCTCCTTTTAGCATGATGGAATGAGCCTGGATTTGTTTATGCTCAGCGTTTATACCAGTTGATTTTTTTCTCTTCTTCTTTCACATCAATGTATGCGTTTGTTTTTATTTAGTTAGTTATTTGGATATCGGGTCTCAAGACCTTTGCGTTTGGGGGTTGGCTGGTTATTCCACCCCATGGATCTCTTATATAGGATTGCATCACTGCTGGTCAAATTGTACCAAAGACAAATCGAAAACTGAAAAAAAAAACAAGGTCCATCCTACAAACCTGCAAGCGTATTGTCTCGCATTGTGCCGTGTGCTATTGTAAGATGTTGTGAGTGTGTACTGGTCCTCTTGTGCATATGCGGCTTACAAGAGGTAATGTAAGCCTCAACCACATCTTAGTCGAGCTTCCTTCCTGTATGTAAGACGCCCGTTCTGCAAGTCAACGGGCAGGACAGTAAGATATTGGTAAAAATGCAAGCGGATATGATAGAGTGAGGGAGAAAAATAAGAAGGCAAGAGCAAAAAGAAACAAAAAAGCATGTCCTCGGTGAGGCTCGAACTCACGACCTTTGGATAGCCCAATCTGAAGATTGAATCACAACTTAAGAGTTATGAGACCAACGCTCTAACCAACTGAGCCACGAAGACATGTTCGGCGAGGCCGTGAACCTGTAGTTGAAGCTCTCAAGCCGGCGAGCCACCCGACTTGGCAACGGTGTGCAGTAAGGGAACGAGACAACAATGAAGGGGGTGGCGATGTCCAAGATGCGGGCGAAGCGAGGCAGCCCCGCAGGGCCGTCGGTGGTAGATTGACGAAAATCAGGGGTTCTAAAGGACGAGCGTAAAGGATGAGCGAGCGACGCGAGACTACTGAGCTCCCGACAGGGCCGCAGGAGACAGAACCAGATGGCAAGAGCTACTCCCAGAGCGCTGCTGTCCATGTCATCACTCAGGTCATTACACATCCGCATGGCAGTTGAGGTTATTGAACAAGATATTTATATATTGCGCCTGTATATGCAGACCGTAGACACTATTATACAACGCAGGGCTCTTGACGACCCTGCTTCCCCAGCACCCTCTTTTCTCCTTTTATATCATTGTACAAAGATTCGTTTCAAAAGATTACACAAGATAACAGTCCTACCCCTCGTTGGGGAAGGATTACTCTAACAACCTCCATTCGCGGGGAGACAGTCCACTTTTACTGAGCGGGAGCAGCAGGAGCAGCGGCGGCGGCGGCAGTGGTAGCGGCATTGTCCTTGAACGCAGGGCGCAGGACGCCGGCCTTCTGGGCAACAGCCTCCCAGTCGATAACCTCCCACCACGACTCGGCGTAGGCGAGCTTGCCACCGGCACCCTGAGCACCGACGCCCCAGTCGAGAAGCCAGGCGTGCTCCCAGGTGTTGAGGCACAGGAGGGGCTCGAGGTCGATGCCGCCGGGGGGCAGCTCGCCGGTGCGCTGGCGGGCGCCAAAGACCTGGTTACGGAAGTGGGCGCGGGCGGAGCCGTCGGCGCCGAGGGTGTTCATGTCGGAGGACTGGGTGCGCCAGTGGGCGCCCGGGTAGGGCGAGCCGGCCAGGTAGGTGGGCAGGAGGCGGTAGTCGCCGGGACCGGCACGGACGAGCCAGACGAAGCCCGGGCCGAACATGGCCGAGGCGGTCAGGACGAACTCGCGGCGCAGCGTCTCCATGGACGAGAAGGAAGCCTCGAGCTCCTTGCGCAGCACGTCGGGGACGGGCGTCGGGTCGGGCGTCAGACCGTCGAAGAAGAAGTGGTTGTTGTGCGCCATCGAGGCCCAGTTGAAGACGGGGGCCTGGTTGGGCTCGCGGGCCGTCATAAGGGCCACCGTCTTGGTGTCCTTATTCTCGAGCTCAGTACCTGGAACAGTGTCAGTATGCATCATCAAACATCCATACTCATCTCATCCCTGTGACCAGGGGAAAGGGCCATGGAGTAGAGGACAGAAAAAAGGAGAGTCGAGGCTTACCCGCTGTCAGGGCATTGAGCTTCTCCGTCGCCAGAGTCATGTAGTCGGACCAGGCAATCGAGAAACCAGCTGGGCTCATGAGGTTGGGGACACCCGTCTCGGAAAAGTCGTGTCGCAGCCTGGGCACGTTGTGAAGGGCTCTCCTGGCACCGGTCATGGCTGTGATGGTGGTGCTGCTAGGGGCCATGGAGGCGCCCACACGGGGCACCCTTAGACGTGGGCGGATCATGACGGGCGGGCGGGCTGGCGGTCGAAGGACGGTAGGGGGGGTATCGAGGGGCGGGAGGATTGGCGATGGCTTCGCGTCGCTGTCGTCGTCGTCGCGTCGTAGATCAGGGCCGTCCGTGGTTTGCAGTCGGAAGCTCTCTCGAACTTTTTGCTGCCAAGGTGGATATGTTGTGGCCTGATATGTGAGGTGTGTGTCCGAGGTGCCATTATGCACCGTATCATTACGTCTACCTGTACTCTATACTACTAGTACTACTAGTAGTACTACTCCGTACAGTACTAGTGCTCCGTATTGACCTCCGTACTAAACGGACTCTGGCGCGTGACGGTGGCCGGAGACACATTTCGCCGACTGCTGCGGGGGGGAGACTGAAGAGTGGACACTGGACACGGAGTAAGTACTAGGCCTGAGCGCCAGTGGTGAGGCGCTATTAATACACTACAAACCCACTATAAGCCCACTGCAAAGGTCACTATCCGGCTAACCTGTCAATTCGCGTTACCCCGGGCCGGCATGGATGGACCAAGGCTGCTACGCGGATCCGCATGTGACCAACCAGAACCCGCCAGTCAGCGACCCAGACTCAGCGCGTAGCGGCGTAGCCGTAGCCGTAGACGGTAGGAGCGCAGGGGCGTTGGGGGCCTGCGCCTGCCTGGGGCCCGCGGGCTCCTCTCCTTGGCGGGCGCCCTCCTCGGACCTCGTGCCTCTAGACTGCTTGGTGCTTGGCTCCCCCGCCACTGCGGCAGAGGTATGTATGTGTCCATCCATGCAGAACGCAGCATTACAGCATTACAGAGTACATTCTCCGTACTTGTCCAGCATTAAGCACAGCGCTTGCCAACCAGGGTGAATCGGCGACTCCTCGTACCGACGCCGTATTACGGGCCATTACGAGTATTACTCCCTGTAAAGGTCATAAGGCCAGCCAGGGCGAGTCAGGGCCAACTGCCATTTGAATGCGTCAACCACTTGCTTCCCCGTCCCGCACCAGTCCTTGTCAACGCCACCGGTAACGCCTAGTATTGCTATTTTCCATCATTCACATCACCGACCACGAGTAGAAGCCTGCTCGTATCCTCATATATCATCGTTTCACTGCCCACTGCACTGTCCAGGCACGCCCTGCCCTTGTCTCGTCTCTTGTTCAACCCTTGACCAGGGCCATTTTACCTCGAAACCTCCTCCCAGCCAAGACCACCCCACTCCTCACACATTCTCGCCGCCTCTTGCAAGGGCCCATCTGAAACAGCCAGATCAAAAACTCCCTCCGCCACGCCCTCCGTTCCCCTGATGCCTCTTCTCTGAGAGCTCCCCCTCCCCTTGACCTGGACGCGTCCTGGGTGTATTACCTCTCGTCTCTTTTGACCACCGACAAACAACATCATACATCCCACCGACGACGACGACGACAACCCGCCCGGCAACCGACCGACCGTATATATACGAGCTTGCCCCATCAAGCAGTACTCCGTGTACTCTTTTCGCGTACCGCGTGTATAGGCAGAACGCCTGCCCGCCTGACGTTCGTTCGCCACACACACACCACAAACACACATCATGGCAAGCATGGCCATGGCCACACCGCCGCCGATGCACCCGCCGCCGCCGCCTCCCGGCACCCAGGGAGACTGCCGGCTCATGGGTCCCTTCAGCCTCTTCGTCCAGGCCGCCCTGGGTGCTCTGGCTCTCTTATCGCTCGTGTACAAGCGGTGGAGGGAGCGGCCCCAGCGCCCCCTCAAGATCTGGTTCTTCGATGCCTCCAAACAAGTCTTTGGATCGGTCCTCGTCCACATTGCGAACATATTCATGTCCATGTTGACCAGCGGCCGCTTCGCCATCAAGATGGAACCGAGGGGCTTCTCTGAGGTGCTCATGGCTCGCGACGCTGCCGGTCCCGGCGAGGGTTACATTCCCAACCCGTGTTCATTCTATATCCTCAACCTCGCCATTGACGTAAGTTACTTCTAGTACTTCCCAGTGCCTTGCTTCTATGCTATGTATTGTAGCAGGGTCACACTCATCACATAACCCGTACTGACACTATCCCAGACCACCATCGGTATCCCCATCCTCATTGGCCTCCTCAAAATCACGACCGGCCTGGCGGCGTACACGTCATTTGGCCGCCCGCGCGAATCCATCCAATCGGGCTACTACGGCGAGCCGCCCAAGGCGTGGTGGTGGCTCAAGCAGTCGCTCATCTACTTCATAGGCCTGTTTGGCATGAAGGTCTGCGTCCTCTTCATCTTCCTGGTGATGCCGTGGATCTCCAAGGTCGGCGACTGGGCCCTCAGCTGGACCGAGGGCAACGAGAGGTTGCAGATCGCCTTTGTCATGATGATCTTCCCCCTCATCATGAACGCCATGCAGTACTACATCATCGATTCCTTCATCAAGGAGCCCATGGCCGCTGGCGGCCACCACGAGCGCCTGCCCACCGAGGATCCGGACGAGGGCCGCGAGGCCCACTGCCGCCGCCGCGGCGACGACTCGGACGACTCGGACGACCAGGGCGAGGAGCTTATTACCAGCAGCGACAACAGCGACCACGAAGACCCCAACAATCGCAACAACAACAATAGCCAGTCCGTCCGAAACGTCGTGTCAGGCGAGGGTAAGAAGCCGCAGCATCATGTGTCAATCAAGCCCAGCAGCGCACGCGATTCTTCTTCAGAGTACGACCCGTCGAAGGATGGCGATGCAGGCACCGTCGTCGGCAGTACCGGCAGCACCAGCTTGCCCAAGAGCTAACCTCGCTCTCACCACGATATCTCTTTCATTGTTTTTTGTTTTGTCAAGCACACTGCTCCAAGGCCTGTTGTCGCTGAGACCTGTTGATCATTAAGCGCTACCACTGTACTCTTGTTTATGCTCGTTATTGGGAAGCACTCGTTTACACTTGTTTCTTTTATACTCGGGGAGTCTTTGTTTTTACTACACACTGGGACTCTTTTTTTCTCTCTTTTGCTCTGGGATTGTACGGCGCAGGATCGTTCAAAGCACTCGTTTACTTACTGCTCTCATGTCTGGCGTTGGAGCATTGCTTCTTACACGATACATCTATACCATAGTCTCAACTCGATTTTCGTTTGTGGGTCTCCATGTCCTAAAAGCCGCTCTAATCCGCTTGTCGTGAGTCTTGGTTCTGCCTTGGATCATAAGCATTTTAGAATGCCTCCGGCGGCTCCTGCCGGGGGCTGGCCTTGCTTCGCTCGCATCGTGCGGCATTGCCACCCCGCCATTGTTGTCTCATTTCCTTGCATGCAGAATGCCTCAGGCGGCCCCTGCCGAGGAGGCTTCTTGTTTCACCTGTGTTCACACCAGCTCATATCAAAGTACCAGCACATATTGCTTCGAGCGATAAATCCAATGAAATGGTATAGAAAAGTAATAGTGAAAGTAAAGAGTAAAGTACATGTGCGTAGATGTCGTAGCTGCGCACCGCTCTCCCAACTCCAAAAACGCCCCCCCCCCCCCAGGCTTTGCTAGAAGCCGTTTTTTAAGAAACACAAAAAGAAAAGCAGAATGAATGCATGCCATGTACAGGAAAAGAAACAATCAGAAGGATGTCAGATCAATCAGTAATCCCCAGCCGGCCTATACGGCTTGTACCCAGGGTAACCACCTGCGCCACCAGCCGGGCTGTCACCCTGGACCTCGGCGGCGGCGGCCTTGCCGCTGGGCATGCTGCCTCCGTGGTTGCTGTCGCTGGTCTGCGGCCTGGAGAAGCCCGATGTGAAGTCGAAGCCGCCGGTGTTAACGATGGGGCTCTGGTCATCGGGCTGGCCGGGCCTTCCGAGGGGACTCGACGGCGAGGCGGGGATGGCGCCCTGGGTGTTGAGCGGGCGGGGCGATTGCTGCCTGGGGTGGTCGGGCATGGTCACGGCGGCGTTGGAGGGGGTGTAGCTCCTCGCGGGACCGGGCGAGTTCCGCATGCGAGGATCCATGCCGTAGGGGGCGGGGGAGTTGTTGCTGGCGGAGCGGTTGATGGGACCGCCGGGCCCGCCGGTGGGAGGAGCGCCGCGGTACCCACGGTATCCGTTTGCGCCGGGACCGGGGGATCCCACGCGCGGGGAGCCAACGCGGGGAGCGGCGTAGGGGTCGGCGGCGGCGTAACCGTTGGGACCGGGAGAGTTGACGCGCCCGTAGGGATCCTGCGAGGGGGTGCCCTGGCGGGCCATGCCGTAGCCTGACAGGGCAGCCATGGCGGGACCGGGCTGGGCGGGCTGGCCGTACGGGTCGGCGTACTCGCTCGGTCCACCGTAGGGGTTGCGTCCAGGGCCGGGGGAGCTGCGGCCCATGTTGCCGGCCATGGAGGGCGGTGCGTCGTAGCCGGACTGCTGCTGGCCGTACGGGGACTGACCGTATCCAGACTGCTGCTGCTGCTGCTGGCCGTAGCCGTATCCTCCCGACTGCTGGCCGTAGGTGGACTGCTGATCGTAGCCGTACTGTTGCTGGTTGTTGTTGTTGTTGTTGTTGTTGTTGTTGTAACCGGGCTGCTGGCCGTAGGGGTCCTGGTGGCGGTAGGAGGGGGCGGCACCGTAGGGGTCCTGACGGCCGTACGGGCTCGCCGCCGCTGCGGCTGCAGCACCACCGGCCGTGGCACCGCCCATCATGACGGGGAGGGTAGGCGTCTGGCGACCGCCGTGGAGGAGGTTGGTGTTGGAGTCCATGGGTCCGGGGCTGAGAGGAGGCTTCTCCGCGGCGGCGGCGGGTTTCTCTAGGGTATCGAGCTCGACGGCGTCGTTCTCAAGGGCGACCTTCTTGGAGTTTGCGCCCTCCCACTCGGGCATGCTGGGGAGGGAGTCCTCCCCGCCGCGCTTCACAGCACCACCGGACATGTCGAACTCGGCGTACTGGGGGGCGCCGCTGGACGCGGCAGGGGTGACGCCAAACGACGAGGGCGGGTGCATGGCCGGCTCGGTGCGGTAGCCCTGGTTGGGCGGGATGTAGGGCTCCTCGAGGTACTCGCCCTTCTTTCCGCGGGCGCGGCCGCCACGGGAGCCTGGCGGGTCACAGCAGCCGCAGCAGTTTCCGCAGCACTTGAGGCAGGCGAAGCAGCCGCAGCAGCAGGACTTGGCGCAGCAGGCGCACCGGATAATGCACCACAGGACGCTGAGCAGGATCAGGCCGCCGACGATCATGACGGCGATGGCCGGGTACTTGCAGAAAGTGGCGGCCATGCAGTTGTCCCAGCTGGAGAAGGCCGTCTTGACGTCGTCAGCCGAGGACTGGGCATCGTCGACGACGCTGCGAGAGAGGATGAGCCCAGCCATGCTGCTGGCGCGGGCGGCGGCGAGGCTGCGGGCGGCGACGGTGCGCAAGTGGGACCATGTTGAGGGCTCGAGGCTCCGGGCCATGGCCACATCGATGGAGGGCATGGCGGGCTGTGGTCCTCGATGCTGTTCGGCTGTTGGTTTCCCGTTGTGTTCTTCTTTTCCTCCGTCTAATTCGGTCTTGGTGTAGTGTTCAATTCCCTTCTGCTTTCGATATTGGCGATATGGCGTATAATACCAAGTGTTTCTATGACCCCCGCGTTGCTGCTAGTCGTGGGGAATGTGAAAAGGAGTGGCTGGCGTCTCGCGTGGTGAAACGGCGACGCGTGGGTTCCGAGAGGTCTAGAACTGCGTCTAATGGTGTTGATTGTCTGTTCGGAATGACTGGTCGTAGTCTACTGCCTACTGCCCCCGCCGAGTCGAAGAGAAAGCATGTAGATGCAAAGACGAGGAGAAGGAAAAAAAAGGAAAGACTTGAAAGATTCAAGAGTTCGAAAAGAAGGGCAACAAAGTCCACAGCCTGGGACTGACGTAAATCAGGGGAGAGACTGGACAGAGAAATGTCGATCAGGTCCGGTCTCAAGGCCACAAGTGAAACGGCACAACGCTGGGCGGGCAGGGATGAGAGGCTGGGCGTGCGTGGCGGGTGGGTGAGACGGGCGGCAGAGGGAGATCAGATGGCAGTGCTGTCTCGTTATTGTAATCGGTCCAGTTCCAATCAATCGGGTTCGTCTGGTGTATGGGTTGGTCGTTGGATGGATGAACGAAAGAGTGAATGACTGAAAAAAAAAGAGGTCGGCAGCCTGGCCGATGTGATGTGGTGAGCTTCAAAGGTCGAGTCGAATCAAGGCGAAACCGCAAGACTCGAAGACTTGAAAAGACTTGCGCGTCTTTTTCGGTGGCGAGACGGGGGTATGCGTATGCTGTAGGTGGATTTTTGTCTCTTGTTCCAACCCCCGAATATATAAAAGAGAACTGACAGAAAAGAAGACGACACACAAGAACAGGCGCAAGAACTAAGAAAAGAAGGTGGTTGATGCAAAAAAAGAAGTCTGAATCAAATCAGAGACAGGTCTAGCGAGAAAAAGGATTGAGCTAGGGAAAGGGGAGGGGGAGATGGGAAAGCCAAGTGTATTAGTTTATGTGGAGGTTTGTCCCGCATGGCAAGAGAGAGGGCAACAATGGAAATTGGAAATTGCGACGAGCGCAAGGGGGAACAACTACCAAGTGCGTCTACTGACTACGAGTACTACTACTGTACCTAAGATACTAGGCAATACGCTATTATAATAAGTACAGCAGCGTTGCGGAATACAGCGTGCGTGCGAGTCCTCTGCTGCCAAAGAGAAAAGAAACCGCCAAAGAAGCGGAGACGGTCGGCTGGTCGGAGGCCTTTTTGGCATGGTTCTGTCTGCCCCTGATGACATATACCAAAGATCGGCGCTGACCAGGTGCGTTGGTGCCCCTTTTATCTGGCAATGGGCTTGTGCACGGTTCTCGAGAACATCCGCTGTACTCCGTAATACTTGGCTGGTACTCGTACTTGTAGTCTACCGAGTAGGAGAGAGAGAGCAGTCAAAGAGACCATCAACCCGAGGGACCCTTTCCACCATGTTACTCTGTACTTTTTCGACTTCTCCTGTCTGAATGTCGCAAGCCAGCATGCAAATGGCAAGAGGTGTGATGGAAAAAAATGCCAAGATGCCTATGATGCCATTGGTCATGGGTGTCATTGGCAAGGCCAGCTGCAAACCCGGCAAGGTACCAGGCCATTGCCAGGGTCCAGGCACCAAGCACCAAGCACAGCACAGCACATGCACAAGGCGAAATTGCACTCGCGAACAATCTGTCGGTCGGCATTACAGGCTCCGGAGCAGTGGACAAGTGGAGAACAAAGTACTCGTTGACTCGTAGCTGTGCTCAAGCTGTGCTCAAGCTGTTCCTCGCGCTGTCCAGCTGTCCCAGGTACTTGGTACAGGTAGACCATCTCATCCACCCACCCAATGTACAAAGTAATTACCATCGTCTGTGCGCTGGCACTTTCTCTGCGAATACTAACACGGGTCCTGGGTCCATCTCGAGATGACGGCAATGAGCCAGGCTGCTAGATCCCACCAGGCGGGTCCCGGCTCCGCATCCCGCCAGCGCAGGGCTCGTCTCGTCACTCACGCTTGAACTCATCACGGACGTTGAAATTGTAGGTGCTCCGTACGCCTGGTAATATTCGGTAGTAATACTCTGTACTCTGTACTCTGTACTCTGTACTCTGTACTCTGTACTCTGTACTCTTCGAGACAGGGCACTCGTCGCTACTCGTCGCTACTCGCACACAGGCCGGATATGAGCGGGTATACGATACTCGAACGAGTTATAATAGTACGTCACGGGACGGATTCCTCGGTGTCGATGCCTCTTAGGGAAATATTAATAGGAGAAGGCATGCTAGGACCTAGGGGCATGTGCCAAGTCGAAGTAGCTAGTTGTGCGACTGGCTGCATGCAATAACGGCATACAAGCAGGGAGGCACAGACACGGAAACTAGCAGCGGTAGACAAACAGCATGTAAGTACGGAGTAGAAGAATGGGTCATGGTTGGTGGGAGTTCTGGTATCGTATAAGAGGATGGATAGTCTCCCTGCCTATGTTTGCTTGCTTGCCTGTCAACTTGTTGCTTGCTTGCTTGTTTGCTGCTGTTTGCTGCTGTTTGCTGTTTGCTACTTCTCCCTACCGCATCACCATGGCCAATCATCCCAGGTAACCTCCTTGCCTCCCTCGGCCGGCCAGCCGCCCAGTATGCAGGGCGAGTGGCGCGGTGTGGCGTGTCCGCCATGGAGCCACATTGTCGCACAGCATGAGCCATGCCAACGGTCTGCGTGATGATGGTTGGCTGACAGGACAGCAGGGCACATTGTCAAACTTGGCTGTTGGCATATTAGAGCTTGGAAACCTGCTTGTTTGCTTGAGAGAAGAGACCATGAATGACAAGATCCGAGATCGAGATGAAGACGGAAGACCAAAACGGGAGGACCAATATGGAAGCCCAAGATAGCCAAGACAAACAAACAAGTGGTATTAGACACGTCAAAACCCATCTCAACAGCAACGCCATTATCCAAACTAAACTAAACGTACGTCATAAAGTATTATCATCCCCCGTATCGTGTCGTATCCCAATCCCGCTCCCGCTCCCGCTCCCAAACCCCCTCCATCGGCACTCCTAACCCCCACCAGGGCACCCTTGCTGACCACCAGCCTACTTGTTAGGCTGGTACGCATTGGCCGGCGACTGCACCCCCGTCTCAGGGTACTGCTGCTGTCCATAGTACCCATCCGCGGGCATGGTGCCCGAGTACTGCTGCTGCGGCTGCTGGTAGTACTGCTGGCCCTGACCATACTGCTGCTGACCGTACTGCTGCTGACCGTACTGGGGCTGGCCGTAGGCTGGTGGCGGAGCAGGAGGCGGGGGGTACGCTCCTGATGCGGCTGCCCCATTGTACTGCTGGCCCTGCTGGGGGTTCATCTGGTAGTCGTTGTTGTGGTTGCCGTACTTGGGGGGAGGGGCCATCCAGCCGGTTCCGTAGTAGGGCTTGTTACCCTTGCGGCGACGACGGCGTGCGGTGAAGCTGAGATCTTGTCAGTATGATCACACAATGCAGATGACGATGATGATGACGATGATGATGGCGAACAGGACAGGAATGGAGGGGTGGATGGCGATGGAAACGAGACAGTGTCATGGTGGGTGATGGATGTATCGATGATTGAATGGAGGAATGAATGAATGAAAGCCAAGGCGTTCTTACCAGCAGCAGACCAGGAATAGGAGACACACGAGAATGGCAATGCCCGTGACAACCCAGCGACCGTAATAGTACCAGCTGCTGTAGCAATATCTCCTGCCGTAGCGGTAGAAGCATCGCGAGCGCCTCTCGAGGTTGGCGACGGTGTCGGCGTCCATGATGTCGTCTGTTGATTATTCGGGATCTATCTATCGATGCTTGTATGTATCGATATCCGCGTATCTATGCCCGATGGCTATAGTAATGTCGTCTCGCGCGCAAGGCGAGCTGTTGTTGGTTGACGGTTTGCGCGTCGCAAAGTGTGTGTGTGTGTGTGTAAGGAAACAAAAAGAGGCAGGCAATCTGGGAAGGTGCGATAGTGTCTTGATTGCAATGGTATTACCCGTGCAGTTTAGTGGTCGTACTATTGATTAATGCCAAGAAGACGAAGGAGAAAAACTCGACGGATTCGGATGACGACGGTCTGAGACAGGAGCGCAACGGAAGCAGCTGGTTCCAGCTGAAGAATTAATACTCCAGAGGCCCCAAGGTCAATCAATGGCCCAAGGTCAATAGCCAAGGCTGGTGCTGCGCTGCGGGGGGGCAAACTAAGGTTTTAGTACTGCGCCCTGGTCCACCGTCAGCCCACTATCCATGCTAGGAAGTAATAGGAATACTCGTAATAAGGCCAATGTACATATGAATAGCGTACGCGTAGAGATGCCGCCTGCCAGTTGACCTTGGCCATCTTAGTAGACACTTAGTACTGGTATTACGTCGGATTACTACCTACCAACTACCTACCATACATACAAGAGCTTGATTCTTGACAAGAGCCAAACCCTATGTACAGGGGGTGTGGGGTGGCTGTGCTGGCCTTGATCTTCTGACCAGAGAGGAGAGAAGAGTAATAATACTCGGCAGAGAACGGGGTATTACAGAGTAATAGCAGAGCAGCGGATTAGAGTACGAGAGCACAGGACACCAGCAAGGACAGACAGACAGCCACTCAGTCAGTCAGTCAGACCCTGCGCTGCTGAGATGCTTGGATAGCGTCCAGCCTTGTCCCCGCTCATTAGCAGATGGGAGCTGGAAATGAGTGGGCACTAGCCATTTCCCATCTCCAGCACGAGTAGTAAGCAGTCCACTGTACTTTGTACAATCCATCATCAGGCTGGCAAGGGAATCATCGTCTCCATCTTCTTCTTCTTGTCTTTGACAGAAATGATTGCGAGCATTCACATTCACAACATTTCTGTTGGTCTGCCAAGCGCCCGTGGCTGAGCAAACGTGGCTCTGGCATTGCTTGGCCACCTGGCATCTGCCACCCAACCAACCACTGTATCACCCCATGGGCATTTGGCAGTTGGCAGGCGGGGGAGGCTTGGCCTCGTCATGCATCATACCACCACGGCCATGACAGATCAAATCCAGGCGACAGGCAGATAGACAGGCAGATAGACAAGGGCAGGTATTACTCGTAGTAAGTAATACTTTGTACCGCCACTCGGACGCGTACGCATAATACGATACGACGGCCCTGTCCAGGCATGACGCCCTGTGGCGTCGAGCAAGCAAAGGGATTGTGGGATCCCTTCCTACTCGTACACTTTACAAGTACGTACTGGCCCACATCGCAAGTTGGTAAGTCCATCTGACTTCCCTTAGTCTGTGCTTCTTTACCACGCCATGTCAGCCAGTCAGTCAGGACTGCCGCTGCGTAAACTTAGATGTTGCGACGCCGTCATACAGAAGAACCAGAAGCAGAAGCAGACCTACTCGTAATGTCTGGTGTCACGTGTGTAGCCAGTCAAGGTCGTATGGTATGACCGGACCATTTGCGTACCCATCACGTGACGACACAGTCCAAAAGCATACTCGAAGCATCTGAGAGTAGGCATGCTTGAAGATAAACCACGGCCACAGAGACTCGGTGCTCGTACTCGTGCTGACGCTCATCATGTAATGTGATTAGAGTAGAGGTGTTGGTACTAGTACATGTTACACAGGGACATGCGACCCTCACCGCTCTGCCTGCTCTGCCTCGGGCTTCGCTAATAGGACATGTTCGACAAGACGCACAGGTAGGAGAACGAGAACGAGAAGAAGAAGAAGAAAGAAGAAAGAAGAAAGAAGAAGGAAGTGAGAGGTGTAAACTTCCATTATTGAACCTCTCCTCCATGAGCAAGTGTAGAAAAAGAAAAGTCTAACTCCATGCGACTCCATGCTCCGTAGCCGCAAGTGCATTCCCTGCCCTGGCTCGTGTCCCGCTGAATAGAAAACCTAAACCCAAACGCCAATGTAAAGAGAGCCCGCCAAAGACTCGAAAGGAAAAGTCGTGTACTCCATATGCATGCATGCCTGTGCCTTGCGCTTGTTTGTTCAGGACCATCCGTCCAGACTGGTGTCTTCAGACCGGCGTCTTCGGACTGGTGTCTTCGGAGTCGTCGGTCGGTGTAGTTTGTCGATCACTTAGAGCCCAGGTTTGGGGTACGAGTACCGATTGCTCCTCGCACCATGCTGCTGCTGATGTTGCTGCTGAGCCTGGGCCTGAGCCTGGGCTTGTTGACGCGCAGCAAGCGCATTGATCTTCTCGCGCGCCTTGGCCAGGCTGCTGTTGTCCTGCTGTCGGAGCTTGGATCGGATATCGTACAGGGCCATGAGCGTCGATGCGCGCTCGAGGTCGTCATCCATTTTGGTCTGCAAAGATAGTGATTAACACAAGTGAGAGAGCGAACGAGCGAACGAGCGAAGCGAGGACAGCCTCCCCGGCAGGGGCGGCCGGAGGCAAAAAGAAAAACCAAGTACATACATCGCTAGTACCGGGGGTACACGACCCGGAGCGCGGGGTGCTTGGCGAAGTGACCATGATGCGACGGCCAAACTTGTCGACCGGGCCAGTGGGGTCGTTGGACCAGGCGCGCTGGAGGGACGACGAGGGACGTCGCTGGTGACTCTGCGGGATGGAGCGTGTCGACGCTGAAGATGACGACGAGGGTTGGGGCTGGAGCTGGGGTGTTCCGGCTGGTGCGCTGCGCGGTGTGGATGCCTGCTCGACGTTGACGTTGACTATGGCGGCGGCAGCTTCGGGTTCCTGTGACGGGGTCAAGTCAAGTCAGCGGGATGGTTAGAGAAGACGGTGAGCAAGGTCTCCGGAGAGAGGACGTACGGCTGCGCCTAGATTGCTCAGATCGGCAAGGACCTGGGAGAGCTGGAGGCCTTCCATGGTGATGGATATCTGGTGAGGCTCGGTTCGAATCGGAAGGGTTGGTTGGTCCTAGATGGACGGACGGCGGTCGCGTGGACAAGCAGGCCAGATGGTGGGAGGGCCAGTGTGCAAAGGTGCGAGCGAGTGGTGCTGAGGTGATGTGGTGATGTGGTGCTGTAGTAGTTAGATGAGGTTGGAGGATCCTGCCTCTGTTGAGATGCAATGTTGAGCTGCTCCTGCAGAATCTGATGCTTTGGGAAAATCGAAGCGTGCGTGCGTGCGTGCAGCAGTGTAGTAATATGTGATGTGCCAAGGCGGAACGCGGGGGAGGCAAAAAGGTGGAGTGGAGAGACAAAGAATGGGCCGTATTATGCACGCAGAAGCACGGCCAAAAAAAAATGGAATGGAATATTAAGCAGAGCTTGTTTGTTTGTTGGTTGGGTTTGGCTGTTGGTCGGCTTCACTGAGCTTGTTGGTCACTGTGGAATCACTTGACTGCCCGCCCGGGATTTTTTAGACTTGACAACTTGGTCTTGCAGGTTGCAAGCTGCAAGTTGCAAGATGATTCTGCCACTTGCCATTCCATCACGGAGCAGAGCAGAGCAAAGCAGAGCAAGGGGCAGGAATCCACCGACAAGAGCAGGAAAAATACGAATATGGCACCTTGTTCGTCTCGTGCTGTAACAGTTTCACCACGCACTGTGAAATGTGGAACAAAGTATAAGCCATACACAGTGCTATTTATGTATGTCTAAATACAGTGCCCCTAAGACAGCTGACGAGAGCAGCGACATCTGATGCATTCATCAGAACCACTCTTCAGATCCCATACATGTACATCTACCTATCTACATGGCCATCCCCAATCGTTTCCATTCGTATCCAGTCTTTACCTGTGTATACACTCTCTTGACACGAAGCAACAAGAACAAGAACAAGAACAAGACCTCACGACATGTCATCTTCCACCCCTGTCACCACCACTCCTTGTCACAGACGACACTATCACCACAAAGATGTGATGTGATGATGGCTCTACTTCGCAAGACCGCTATATAGGCTTATATATACATACCAATATACCAACATGACCTAGTAGAATTCTTAAAGACATACTGCCAAATACCAGGAATCATCAAAGACATTCCCAACACCAAGACCAACATCCTACTTCTTCTCTACCCAACCATGGACCCGGACCTAGAAGCCAACCTCCCATCCTCCTCCTCGCCGCCCCCAAGCCTCACCTCCATCCTCCACAGCGGCATATCCCTCCTCTGCAGCACTCTAGTATTTCCCCTCCTCAGACACGGCCCATTCCTCCTCTGCCCCTGGCACTGGCCCATCTTCAAGTCCTTCACCCTCACCCCGACTTCCCGGTCAGCCTCCATCTCGACCAGCACCAGAGTCCCAACATGGTCATCATGGGGGTCCTCAACCCGCACATTCACAAACGATGCTGCTCCTGCCCCATATCATTTTAAAGGCGTCAGCTCCGACCGCTCTGACGGCAACTTCCACATCAGCCAGGACTATAACAGCCATGACAGAGACCAAGACCAAGACCAGGAAGACCAAGACTCCCTCATCATGCGCTGCCGTGTTGCCCTCGCCCTCGTCGATGGGGAGAGAATGGCTGACCGGTGGGATGTCAGAGATGGTTGGCCACGATACGGTCATGGCAGAACATGACTCACACACACATACGCGCTGGTGCACATACACACATGGATACATAGGCACTTATTCTGGTGAACTGCTTCTGGCAGCCCTGCTGAGAGCTCTCCTCGCCTCGCTCGCTGGTTCTAAGTACATATACAGCTTGAATCTACTACTAAAGCCCACCTTCCTTAACATGTGCACATACCTCTGGCGGCCTTGCCGGGGGCTATCCTCGCTTCGCTCGCTCGTCCCCGTGTGTTGCTCTGCAGTTTTACCATTGTCTCCAGGCTTTGTGACAGGCTCACTTTGCTCACCATCTTGGCATTACGAACCATTCACGGTCATGCACCAGGAGCACACACGCACGCACACACAAGAGATCATCGCAATTCTTATATATACCGCCAACACTAAACTCCCAGCGCAGCAAAAAGATGAAACAAAAGCAGACATTGCTTGTATTGAAATCAATCGAAACAGACAGGGCAGACAAAGCACGCAGGCAGGCAAGATAAACTCATAGCACAGACAAGGTCATCATCGACACATCTATGCTTGTAGACAAGTCCACGGACGGCCATAGGTCATTCGGTGCTTATGCCTTAGTGATCCTGCACACCAGGTCCGATCCATCGACCGAGTCTCCCTCCTTAACCTGGAGGTTGGAGACCTTTCCGCTGTGGGGGGCCGAGATGACCATTTCCTAGGGTGAAAGGCGTTAGCATAGTGACCACACAAAAACAATTCTGCAGCACTGAAAGCAAAGCGAGGACAGCCTCCGGCAAGGCCGCCGGAGGCAGAAAGAATAAAGAGAAAAAAAAAAGTTATAGCATCGTGTTTGACTTACCATCTTCATGGCTGACAGGACGGCAAGGGGGTCGCCCTTCTTGACGTCCGTGCCCTCGTGGACGCGCAGCTCGACAAGGACACCCGACATAGGGGCGCCAACCTGGCTCGAGTCCGTAGCGTCGGCCTTGGGGCGGCTGACATTCTCGACGGCGGCCTTGCTGTCCATGACAGCCACCTGGCGGACCTCGCCGTTCATCTCGAAGAAGACCTCGCGCTGGCCCGTGTTCTCCGACAGAGGGCCGACGGCCAGGAGCTTGAGGATCAGGACCTTGCCCTTCTCCAGCTCCACGTTGAACTCCTCGCCAATCTCCGGGCGCGTCAGGAAGTAGCGCGTGGGCAGCACAGACAGGTCGCCGTACTGCTGCACAAACTTCTTGTAGTCCTCAAACACCTTGGGGTACATGACGTACGAGGCCACGTCGCACTCCGAGATGGGCGCGCCAAACTTCTTGATAAGCTCGCGCTTGGCACCGGCCAGGTCCACAGGGTCCAGGAACAGGCCCGGGCGCTTGTCCAGCTTGCGGCGGCCACGGAGGGCGTCCGTGCGCAGCGGCTCGGGGAACCCGCCGTACGGCTGGCCCATCATGCCCTCCAGGAACTCGAGCACCGACCCGGGGAAGTCGAGCTCCGACGCACGCGCCTTGACGTCCTCGAGCGACAGCTTGTTGGATACCATGAACTGCGCCAGGTCGCCCACCACCTTGGACGTGGGCGTCACCTTGACAATGTCGCCCAGCAGCTCGTTGGCGTGCTCGTACGCCTTCTTCGTCTCCAGCCACTGCGAGCCCAGGCCCAGCTGAGAAGCCTGGAACATCATGTTGGTGAGCTGGCCACCAGGGATCTCGTGCTCGTACACCTCAGGGTCGGGGCCCGACAGGTTCGCCTCAAACGGCGAGTACAGGAGACGGAGCTGCGACCAGTACGTGTCGAGAGCGCGCACCTGACGGGGGTCGAGACCCGGGTGGAACTCGGAGCCCTCGAGCGACGCCAGGATGGCGTTGATGCTCGGCTGCGACGTCATGCCCGACAGGCTGTCGGTGGCGGCGTCGACGGCGTCCGCGCCGGCCTGGGCGCAAGCAACCATGGAGGCCACACCGGTACCAGCCGAGTCGTGAGTGTGCACGTGGATGGGCAGGTCGGGGTACTTCTTGCGGATGGAGCCGATCAGAAGGGTCGCGGCGTGGGGCTTGAGCACACCAGCCATGTCCTTGATGCCGAGAACGTGGATGTCAAGGGCCACGAGCTTGTCGACGAGGTCCAGGTAGTACGGCAGGTTGTACTTCTTGGAGGGGTTCAACATGTCACCGCTGTAGCACACTGTACCCTCGACGACACCACCGGCCTTGTGCACGGCCTTGATGCCGACCTCGAGTTGGTCAATGTCGTTGAGCGCGTCAAAGACACGGAAGATATCGACACCATTCTTCTTGGCCTGCTCACAGAAGTGCTCAATGGCGTTGTCAGGCAGGGACGAGTATGCGACACCGTTGGCGCCGCGCAGAAGCATCTGGAAGGGGATGTTGGGGATGAGCTTGCGCATGCGGCGCAGGCGATCCCAGGGGTCCTCGTACAGGAAGCGCATGGCAACGTCAAAGGTGGCGCCACCCCAGCACTCGAGACTGTACAGGTTGGACAGAGCGTGGCTCGTCTCCTTGGCAATGTTGAGCAGGTCGACGGTGCGAACGCGCGTGGCTAGTAGCGACTGGTGGGCGTCACGCCACGTCGTGTCCATGAGCAGGCAGCCCTTGTAGTCACGGACAGCCTTGGCAAAGGCCTTGGGACCCTTCTCGACAAGGATGTTGCGCCAGCCCTCCTGGCACGGCTGCGACACGTCGACGACGGTGCCGTCAGAGCGCACGACGTCGGGCACGATGATCTCCGACTTGAGCTTGGGCTCGCCAATCTGGCCCTTGATGCTGCTGCCGTTGACGGCAACGTCGCCCAGGTATGCCAGGAGCTTCTGAGCACGGTTCTGGCTACCGACCAGGTCGAACAGCTGAGGCGTGTCATCGATGAAGGTGGTCCAGCAGTTGCCATCAATGAAGGTGGGGTGCGTGAGCAGAGAGGCCAGGAAGGGGATGTTAGTCTTGACACCCCTGACACGGAACTCAATGAGCGAGCGCAGCACCTTGCGGCGGGCGATCTCGTACGTGGAGCCGTGGCAGGTGCACTTGACCAGCATGGAGTCGTAGTAAGGGGTGATGACGGCACCGGCGAAGCCGTTGCCACCGTCGAGACGGACACCATTTCCACCGGCAGAGCGGTACACCTCAATTTTGCCCGTGTCGGGGGAGAAGCCGCTGGCCGGGTCCTCGGTGGTGATGCGGCACTGGATGGCGTAGCCGCGGGTCGAGATGTGGTCCTGGGTCAGACCGAGCTGGGCCAGGGTGGCGCCGGCGGCAATCTGGATCTGGGCAGCGACAATATCGATGCCGGTAATCTCCTCGGTGATGGTGTGCTCGACCTGGATACGAGGGTTGATCTCGATGAAGTAGTAGCGGTTCTGCTGGTCGACGAGGAACTCGGCGGTACCCGCGTTGCGATAGTTGGCCGTCTTGGCGAGCTTGACGGCGTCGGCCAGGATGGCGTCCCTCGTCTCCGGGGGCAGGTCCTTGGCCGGGGCAATCTCGACCACCTTCTGGTGGCGACGCTGGACCGAGCAGTCACGCTCGTACAGGTGGACAATGTTGCCGTGGTTGTCACCGAGAAGCTGGACCTCAATGTGCTTGGGCTTGTCGAGGAAGCGCTCGACAAAGACGGTGCCGTTGCCAAACGACGACTTGGCCTCGGAGGTGGCACGCTCGAAGCTCTCCTTTAGCGAGGCGGCGTCGCGGACGACACGCATACCGCGACCACCACCACCAAAGGCGGCCTTGATGATGACGGGGAAGCCATAGGCGTCGGTGAAGTCCCTAACCTCCTCAAACGTCTCGACGGCGCCCTCGGTACCGGGGACGACGGGGACATTGGCCTTGTTGGCAAGCCTACGGGCCGAGACCTTGTCACCAAGGGCATCGATGGTCTCGGGGGAGGGGCCAATGAACTGCGGTGGGTGCATTGTTAGCAAAGGACCGAGACATGCCCACATGCCCACAGGCTCAAGCGGGGCAGTAGGAGGGGGCCAGCAGGCCGCGGTGGGCGGAAAGCCGCGGTCGGAAAGCTACGGTGGGTAGCAGGGCAGGGGAGAAGATGGGGTGGAGCGTACAATAAGGCCGGCCTTTTCAACGGCACGGGCAAAGTCGGCATTCTCGGACAGGAAACCGTAGCCTAGAGGCGGGAAAGAGAGGTGTTAGCCGAGGTGCCAACACTTGTGCCGGTGGAAATGGTGTCGGTCGAGCGAACAAGTCAAGAATCAAAACTCACCAGGGTGGATCATCTGGGCACCGTGCTCGACGGCAATCTTGATGATCTCGTCGCCGGCCAAGTAGGCACCGACGGGGGTGTACTGGCCGCGCTTTCCGATGACGTAGGCTTCGTCGGCCTCTGGAGGGTTGGGTCAGCAATTGATGCAGAACGAAACGGACGGGTCATTGTGCAGCAGCTGCAGCAGCGGGGTAATCGCTCCGGGCTCTGGGGTTCACGTACTCTGCCTGTGCATGCTCAGACGGTCCTCGTAACTATAGCAGCGCGTGTCAGTACACGGGACCATGGATTACAGCTGGGGCGGGGCTCCAATTGGCGAGCCACCACCAGCCATGTGAATGTGATGATGCTGTACCTGAAGACGGCAATGGTGTGCAGCGACAGCTCGTGGGCCTGCAGAACCGGATTGTCAGTCACGTCACACACGATACACACAATGTCAGATGGCAGCGCAGAGGCGCAGAGGATCACTCACGGTTCTGAAGATCTGTAGAGGCGCGCGGGGGCTTTGTCAGTATTTCCAAGCGGCATCTCTCTGGAGTAGCACGGCGACGGTGGGGGAGGTCTCGTCATACACGAATGGCTATCGTCTGTTATCAGCTGAAAAGTCCCAGGGCGCTACAATGTGATGGTGGCATGGTGGGAAGAAGGGTCAAACTTACGAATTTCACCACGGTTGGCAACTGCGAGATGGGACGGGTTCATGGTCAGCCTTTGTGTTCTCTGCGTCTGGCGGGCGCAGCCTATCCTTTTCGGACAGACGGACGCCGTGGGGATGGGAAGCTCTGCCAATGGAGGGGCAAGCTAGGACTCACCTAGAATCTTCTTGACCTGCATGATGCTTGAGTTGGCACGGATGTGGTGGACGGTGGGCGCGCCCACGTTCTCAATGTCGTCGTCATCCTCGAAGACATCGTTGAACGTCAGAGGCTGCTGCGGCGCCGAGGCCATGATGTCGGCAGTCGTCGGTTGTGTGTGTGAGTGTATGGGAGGAGGGAGGGAGAATGACTGGTGTGTGCTGCTCTCCGCGGTGAGGTGGGGGAGATGGGAGGAAGAGGAGGAAGGAGGAGGAGTGCGGAGGAGGAGTCAGAGGAAGGAGGAGAAACAAAAATATCGAGGCTCGGTCAGAGAAGGGACGGAGCTAGGAGCTGGGTCTAGGCCTGATGGGACGACGGAGGGGAGAAGGGAACAAGACCGTAGTGACGAGGGTTTTGTACGTCAGAGAAATGTTTCCAGTTACGTCGTAGAGGTCGAGTGGGGCAAGGTCTGCATTCTGTTTTTGGGGGTGTGGTGGGAGGGGAGGGGATGGATCATGGGCATGGTCATGGATGGACGGGAGGGGGGTACCAGGTCTTGAGGGGCATCCATGGGAGGAGAGTAATTACATAGCACATCTGCACGGGCACATCTGGCCAGAGTTGACCCATCGTGGCACCATCATGGTACCGTCCATTGCGGCGACCTTGTCGCCTCTCTGTGACTCTATCTGTATCTATCTGCATGGTGGCCGTGTATACTGGGATGCGGTCCATAGTATGAAGCCGCATTCGATCGACGGTGGGGTAGCTCCGAGGAGGAGGTACCGCACTCTGTAGAGATACAGAGGTACTACCAGCACCACGCGTAGAGACTAGAGTACTCCGTAATACTCGGTGCAGAGGCAAATAGGCCAGGAGGGCAATGTACTCGGTACTCGTACTACTAGTAGCTCATCCTCGTGCTATCCTGTGCTATCTCGTGCTATTACTCGTACGACGTATTATTCAAGAGCAACAGCCGCACTTTGAGTGGGCAGGGTTCATGAGAGATTGACCGGGTTGACCAGGCAGGCCAGGCAGGCCAGGTGTGTGTGTCGGTAGACTATAATTAGCAGGTGTCAATGATCAACAATTGACTCTTCATCTCGAGTCAAGGTGCGGATAGTGATGTGCTTGAGGGGATTTTTGCCGTCCATCAAGCATGTAATATGGAGTATGAAGTACATTAAGTACAAAGCTACTACAAGAGGTATTACGGAGTACTCGTAGATGTTGAGTGAAAGGTCTTGGGAATTGACCCCTGCAACGTTTGCCCTTGCCCCAGTGCGTTTTCTGGGGTCATTACCACATGTGAGAGGAACCAGAGCCAGCATTACGCGGGCAGGAGCAGAAGGGAAAGAAAAAAAGGAAAAAAAAAAAAAAAAGAGTGACGCACCGCCGATGGCCGAGGCCGGACGGGGTTGAGGGTCCATTGGGAGCCCCTCCATGGGTCTTATCCCCCTGGGGCGTGTACAAGTTACAGCGTATATAGCGGGGCTAATATTAGCATGTACAGTGGTCCATGGCCCCTAGAATACTTCCCCAGCCAGGGGAGGAGGAGGGGCTGCTCGTAAAACACCCTAATGCCCAAATAGGTGGTGCCTCCCACGAAGTATTTGAAGATGTACATGTATCAATGCTTTACCTAAGGTGCTACTCGCTATCGTCCAAGTGCTAAGCATCCGCTACCTCGGGCTTATTTTTTATTATTTTTTGCCTCCATGCCTTGGCCGCCTAATAAAGCTCTCTTTAGCGCGTCAGTCAAGTGCCCAGGCAGGCTATTTGCCATGGCATCAGCCATCAGGACACACACATTGACACGCACCAATGCCAACCACGCCAACCACGCCAACCACGCCTTGCCGCGTACAAATACCGCACAAAACGCACAGGAACATTATTCCCGCCAGGGAACAAAACGTCAATTGCTTTTAGTCATGGAATTGACTCTAAATCCAGGGCCCTGATTCAGCGGCTGCCGGGGTCATGTCAACGGGAGATACCATAGCCTGCTTTCCTTCGTCCTTCGTACCTGCCTGCCTGAGTGAGTGACGTGTTGCGTGCTCGGTGTGACTCTGGCCGATACAGGACCTAGCACTTTCGTACTAACAGTGTCAATACTCCGGACCCAAAGTACGAGTATAGGTAGTAGTATCATCCCAGTAATACTACTCCGTACCTACTATGGACCCTTTGCGGCTGGTCTCTCAAATCTCCATCGATATTTTTATACTCGTACCCAGCGTTACTGTCGTACTGTGTGTGGTGTGTGTGTATGTTTTTTTAACCTCCCGCGCGATGCTGTCACCTTTTTGGTCCCTTGGTGGGGGTTGACACCAGCAAGCAAGAACAGCTCGAGCTACATCCACACCCACCACCGCCGCTCATGCCTGGCAGATCCATTCTGGGTGAGCAATTTCCAAATACATGCTGCAAAGCACAAGATGCAATTGATAACGAGGGTTTTTTATCCGTCTCCCAGTCCCTGCAGTTGTTGTTGTTGTTGTTGTTGCTGTCTCGTTCCTTCCCTCTTTGCCTCCTCCCCATCCTAGCAAAGTGCCCCGTTGCCGGCCTCCGTCCTCTCAAAACACGGAAGGACAACCCCGCCTTTGCGCCGGTAGCTCTTTCCCTCCCTCCGGCCAATCACGCCGCTCTGATAGTGGCCGCTGCTTCATCCTCGACGGCCTTCTCGAGGTCCATGGCTCTTGCTCTGTCTGTGTTTCTACAAGTATTAATTCCACACTCCCAGCGCCTCTCTCTATCTATACTCCATCTCCATACTAATACTCCGTACTCTCTCGAGTGCTCTACTCTACTAGTAGTACTCTGTATCACTTGATTCATTCGTCCCTCTTTTTTTACCGTCTACTCTTTCACCTACGCATAGTGCGGACCGAGTTCCCGCTCAAGTACCCGATACATGCACCTTGCACATCTCATATGCCCCTTAGTCTGCACCGCGAGCCCCGTCTGCACGGCAACGCGGGTCCCTGCCGGCTGATGCTACCGAATCATTCACCACTTGTTACCACGGACCTATTACACATGCACCACGTTGTCAGATGACTTTTCTACTCCTCTGAATTGGCTGTCCACACCGAGACGGAGGCGACAGCCTGGCCTTTGACCCCGGTCCTGCTCCGTACCAGCTCTTGCCTTGGCTCTTGCAACCTTGCCAACTTGCTTGCTTTGCTCGCCCTGCACTAGCAATCATGTCCCTCAACGAGATCCCCTCCAACGCCGCCCCAATCTCGTTGCCAGATTCCCCCAATCACCGTCACTCACTGCCCATGTGGTGGTAACAGGACGAGTACAAGCGAGTGTCAGTACTAGCAACACTCTTATTATCCTTAGAAGTGCTTACCCCGTACTGCCAGTATTCAATCAAGTTGGCATTGGGCAAACCCGTTCTCATGACCCGGCAGTCGAGACTCGGCATTCGGAAACGGAACTGCGTTGCTGCGGAACCGCGTACGGGCATGCGGCATATGGCCGGGCATACGAGCATGATCCCAATCACCGTCTTCCGTACAACATTGAACACAGCACAGCACAGACAGACAAACCATATGAAAGGTTTACGGACGCCGCAATCGAGTGAAAGGGCACATGACTTCCATCGTCGGATATGCACCTCACCTCCATGTTCCCGGCCCAGCACACCATCCCGGTCTTCTTCCCGACCCATCTCCGAGCCATCATCGTCCAGACTAGGCCAGACAGACCAAACCACCCGAGCATGGTGCAATAGTAAACAAGACGCAAAGGCACACACACGCCTAGTACGTCACGGCCATTTTTACCCCAGATTCTGCCATCACCCGACGGTTATTCACGGTTCCATCCGGTCGGGACACGTACTCGTACGAGTACGGGGAAGAACCGGAACAGTTCGAATTGCACCCGGCTTCCGAAGCCTCGCGTGCGCCCCCCCCCCGCACCCACCACATCCAAGAGAGACCCGCGACGGCGCCATAGGGCTGCCCCGGACCATGCCCGAGCTTTGCCGCCGTGCCTGTCAATCTTGACTTCTCGACTCTTGGCTCTCTGTCTCCGGCCGTACGGACCGAGGTCGTTGGCTAAGACTGCCCCAAGCTCGATCTATGGATCGTCTTGGCCCCTTCCCTGGACAGCCTTGTTCCCCAGACACACGTAACGCATGTGTACGGGTACGTCAGTCAGCACTAGACTCCAGTCCGCTCCCATGTGTCCTCTCCGGAAATATTTCATGGGAGAAACATTGGTGGTCCGTGAGTGCCCACTGGGCGGAACATGCTGCTTGTCAGTGCGATGAGTTGTAACTGACTTGCTTGCTATGATGTTGGCATGTCGTCTTATTATTACTGCATCCACCCCGGTGTGATCTCTGGGTATCTCTACTATGTAGGGGGAGGAATCTTCCCCTCTGTGTCTGAGTACAGCACGGCCATCACTGTCCCCTTCCATGCTGGCCTCCTGCCGCGAGAAGATCGAGTCACATATGCAAAAGGCAACGGCAAAGCAGGAACGAGACGATATTGACACTAGGTTGGTCCAAACGGGGCCATCCGACCACCATTGAAATCTTGCATTATACCCTCCGTCTCGCTATCTCGGTATATTATACCGAGGGACTAGCAAGAAGACGTCAGCACCATATCATGCCAGGGACTCTCCTCCTTGTTGACTATTATAACATGGTCCCAGGTGTGCGTGCCTCCCCCCAAAGAAAGCAATTTCTATCAAAAGAAAGGATTGTGTATGTGTGTGTGTATCCTTATTTCTTCTCAGCAGCAGCCTTGACCTTGTCCTGGGCCTTGTCAACAACCTCGGCGCCCTTCTCGAGCGCCAGCTTCTCCTTGCCGCCCCAGTTGTTGTACGACAGGTAGCGGTACATCTGCGTCAGCTGCGCGCCCTCGTTGATGAAGTGGCAGCCGAACAGGAGCCAGTTACGCGGCGACACGGCGAGCGAGTAGCGCATGAACGTGGCCGAGTAGATGACCAGGGCGCCCGTCATCTGACCGGAGATGCTGTTGTTGTATATCAGGGTCAGCACCATATTCCCATATTTCCTTGTTTTGTTTGCTTCATGCGACGTCGGGGATCTTACAGCTCGGGGCTCTTCTGCGTGTCGAGGACGGCCGCGACAGGGATACCGAAGTTGGAGACGGGACCCCAAAAGTCTGTCAGGCAAGGCAAGCGAGAATACTGGTCAGCCATATGTTTCCAATGTCGTGGTCATTCCCCCCTCCCCTCCTGTCGCGTGCAGCGGATAGCAAGCGAGGCGAGAAGAAAAAACTTTTGACATGTGCGCACGCACACCAAAGCTCCTATACCGTGCGCGCATTGACGCAAAGTCCGCCTCTATCACGCGTCATCCGCTCACTTCGGCTGAGGCAGGGGGGGACGAAATAGAGAAGAGTAAAACCCACGAGTCGAGCAGACATAGTCCAGCACGGGGTTGGACCTGATCTTGGCATTGGCAGCCTTGATAAGCGCGGCCATTTTGACGGTGGGGCGGGCGTGTGTTTTTCTAGAGAAGAAGGAGGGCGGAGGAACGAGAGGAGGTTTGTGTTGTCGTGATATTGGGGCGGAGAGCTTCGAACCGTTTCGTTATCGCCAACAACTTTCTTTGTCCCTGGCGGTTTTCGGGGCGACGACAGCGGACGGGGGCCAGGCCAGGCTACCAAAAATTGCGTGTCACGTGATGGGAGCCGGAGATAGCGGCCAAAATCGCGCCCCGAGATGATGACATGCCTGGTCTTGTTTCTACGTCTTACCAGAGTACAAGAACGGAAGATGAAGCACGAGAAGCAGAAGGGGCAGAACGAGGATCAGAGCGTTTGAAGATTGTTCTTCCAGAGGAAACAATGCTACTCGCGATGCACATGGCGTGTCATTTAAGAAGCGCATAAAGTTTGATCAAGCATACGAGTACTATGTCCGAATACAGTACTGGAGCTACTAACCCACGGACCACCTCCGCCAAGGAACAGCTCACTCACGACTGCCAACGTCACTTTCACGAAGTAGTAACCTGTGCCGGCACGTCTTTATTAAACTCAGCGCAAATTCCCCAAGATACCTCCTAAGCAAGTTATCCTCCCGCGTTCGCCACAGAAAAGTCCTACATTCCTTTGTTAATTTCGTCCATGCCATAAGCAAGCTGGTCATGGCTCTCCCAGTCCATTTCATTTTCGGGCTCGGTTTCAACAACACAACAGCAACAACAATAGCACCAAGACGTCGGCCAGAAGAGGAAGAAGACACTCAGAGAATGACAAAGGAATTATTGTGCGCGCTAGACCCCAGGACGTGTGAAGCTGTCACCAGCAGGCCAGTTGCCAATCTTTGCGGGATCGCCGCCGATGCGGACAAACACGCCCACGGCGGGGATGCCCCCGTCGAGCACAAAGAACTGGTACCACCCGGGCGTGGCAACATAAGGGCCCGGTGGAGCGGTGACGGTGCAGGAGGTGCCCGTGCAGGACACGGCGGGGAAGAGGGTGCGGGCGCCCATGGAGTTGCCGTGGGTGCTGGAGACGGAGCCGAGCAGGGAGGCGGTGATGGCGCCGTTGCGGGCCGCAGCACCCAGCGTGAAGGTGACCTTTTGCTCAAAGGCCCAGTCCTTGTTCTGCACGGTGAATGTGGGGCGCTGCTTGCCCCCCAGCAAGTACGGCGGGATGAAGACCTCAACGCGGTACTCCTGCGGGTTGACACCGTCTTGCGGGTCCGAGCCCGACACGAGGACGCGCCCGTCGAGTAGTGTGATGGCCTCGGAGTGGTACAGCCGCGGGACCGTCGTGTTGGCCATGACAGTGATGCGTGATCCCACCGCCTTGGTCGGGTCGTACAGCAGCGCGCTGAGGTTGGGGTTCGTCGCCAGCCCGAAGCCGGCCACTCCGTGCTGTGCGCCGTTGAGGATCAGGTACGTCCCGTCGGGCAGCGGTGCCATGCACGAGATAACACGCTTCGACGGCATCCTCTCCAGAACCCACTGCGGGTTCGCCGCGTCCGGCTGGATCGATACACAGTTGTCTAGCGCGTTTGACACGCCCTCAGTCGACCCGCCGCAGATGAGCACCCCCAGAGGGTCCGTGTACGGGGCGTGCTGCGGCAGGAGCACCGCCGTACCCTCGAGCGGGTACGTCCGTCCACCCTTGGCGTCGTTGACGGCCCCGGGGATGTTGGGCAGCGTCTTGATGGTCGCAAATGTGTCCTCGTTCAAAATCCGGGCCTCGTTCCAGTACGCCACGAAGATGCCACCGGACGGGAGCACCGCCAGGAAAGGATACAGGTTGTTGGGGTCCGTCCGCGCCAGCCAGTCCATGTACAGCGGCGCCGTGCCTGTGTACGGCAGGATCTCGAGCGTCGGCACCGCCGCCCCGTTGGACCCTTCCTCGCCGCCCACTACAAGAACCGATCCGTTGGCCATGTTGAGCGTAGACGGGTACCATCGCCCATCCTGCAACTTGAGCACATCCACGTTCTCCTCCCAGTCGTTAGTCCCCTTGACACCGGGGGAGCCGTCGGGAGAATACAGTCGCACACCGAATGTCGAGTCACCTGACCAGCCGCCCACATTGAGCTGCCGGCCAGCCTTGTCAGGTAGTGTCACGCCTCCGGCACAGAAGAGATCCGTCTTGACGTGCATAGCACGCCACGCGGCCGAGAAGTCGTCAATCTTTGAAAGGTCCAGTTCGTATGCGCCAGTCGAGTTAGGTGGGCCCGTGCCCCATTTCTCCAGGAACGTCACCTTGCCGGTGATAGCCTGCGACGTCATGAGAGGGATCACGACGCCACCGATGAGCAGCTCGTACCGACCGGCCGCCGCTGTACCCTCCTCAGGAAAGGTCCACGAGTAGAAGGGGTCGCCCTCCCAGAAGTAGGTGGTGAGAAGAGAGCCGCCACCGCAGATGGCGTCTGAGTTGCCGGCGCAAGCCACGTTGCACTGCGAGTCGGTGACAAACTTGGAGCCAACGGTCGCCATGTTGGCCGGGTCGCCGCAGTAGCACTCGACGCCGTACTCCATACCGGCCGCCATGTATCCGAACTTGGCGCAGGCATCGGTGCAGATCTTGGGTGTCAGGGTGCCGTCAAAGATGAGCTGCCACTCAAAGGTACGCTTGTCATTGATGTTGTCCTGGGCACAGCCCTTGTAGGTCCAATCACCCACAGCGGGCAGCGGCGCGGGGGCCGCCCGGACGACGGGGTCGCCAATCGCAAATATGCTCATCCTGTCAGGGCCGCCGCAGGTCTGCGAAGAGTCGCCGCCACAATTGGTGCTGCACTGATCTGCGCTGGAAGCCTTGACGCCGCCGTTGATGATGCTGTTTCCGCAGAAGCACTGGGTATGGTACTCGGCGCCGGCGATGATGTAGCCGAGATCTGCGCAGGTGTTGATGCAGGACTGAACCGTGAGCTTCGCGTCGTCGGGGGCTTGGTAGTTAAGAATGCGTCCGTTGGCCGCATCGACCCAGCATCCGTACGAGTCCCAGCCCTGCGGGATGCCTGTCGGGGTAATGGGACCAGACGACGTCGCGGATGGCTCCACGTCGGTCCCGGAGGGTGGGGTGGATCCATCATCGGACGTGGTGTAGATGGAGAGGCGGTTGCCAGCGCCGCAGTAGTTACACTCGGATCCAGCGCAGATCATTGCACAATCCGAGCTGTCAGCCTGCACAGAACCTGCACTCAGCTTGTCACCGCAGTAGCACTCGCGAGCGTATTCGACGCCAAAGTATGCGTGGCCCGAGCAGAAGTTGGCGCACATAGCCAACGTCATGTCGTCGTCGGCCAATGTCTTTGCAGCAAGGGCCCGCGTCCCTGTGGCCTCGGTATAGCACCCATACCAGTTCCATGTCCCAACCGAGTCGGGCTGATAAGGACACTGCGTAGGAGCCGCAGCAAGTGCTGTTGTGGCTGTCGAGGCCAACGCCGCGGTAGTCGTAGTCAGGCTCATTGGAGTCGATGTCAAGCTTGCTGAACCCGATGACGATCCTTTCTTTCTGTCCGGTCCTCGCTCGAGCTTTTAGCGGCCACTGTCACACTTAAGGGAGTTGAGGCCAGGCTTTTGCCCATCGGTTCCCGGCTTCCTCGTGCCGTCGCCGCCAAGCTCGCAGTGGTCGAGACCGAGGCAGGGTTGCACTCGAGCCGGGCCATATTGAAGCCATGTGCAGGGGTTGGTGTAGAAGAATCTCGTGTTGTGCTGACGGTGGCAGACCCTGCATACGCCCAACTTATGATAGATCCGGATTGGGCCGGGTCAACTTTGAGGTCAACTCCCAGTCTGCTGGTGCGCTGCTAGTCTGGCTTGCATGTAAGCTGGTTGGTCCGCCATCAATGCCATATTCAGTTTACTCGTATTATACGAGAATCAAGAGGGGAAAACAAAGGTCCAGCCAATGGCTATGAGGGTGTGCGATATGGTATACTGTCCCGCGCCAAAGCGCCCGACGCCAAGAGTCGCAAAGGTCCGAGGGCAAGATGTGTCCGTACCTGATTGTAGCACCGTCATCGTCATCCAAACCGCCAGAGATTTCTAGGTCAAAGCCGTACGAAGTAGGCATTGAGCCAGCCGCTTCGGCCGCATGGTTTGGCATTGTGCTCGTTGCAAACCATGTGACACCCATCGTCGTCAGCAGGCTTGGTCCCATTGACAATCGTGTTACCGCAATCCGTCGCCTTGTGAGGCTGCAGAGTCTAATGGGTGTCTGACGGCGATGGCGCGGTAGGGGTGTGTGTGTTGTGTTGGTCGCTCACCTACAGGATTTACTGCTCATGCTCGACGCCAACGAGGATCAAGCGAACATGCACATACTTTGATGCACTTCTTGGCCGTCATATTAGCGGCAGCAGCATCATGCATGCCATAAAATTTCAAAGCCCACTCGCTGTGCCGCCGCTGGGGAAATTGTTGTTAGCATCCATTTTCTTGTCTTTTGAGGGGGCACACATTCTCCTTGCATCCAAAGACTCACAAGTGACAGCCAATAGACTCGTACTCCATCCATCCTGGATCGGCCCTTGGCATTTTATCATCCGTATTCGGCCTCTCGTACAAGGTCAGACGATTCGGTCCACCACATGGCTGCGTTGCGTTCCCTAAGCACGGCGTGTTGCATCCCGACCCGTCGAGCGTGTACGTCTCCAGTTGTCAGTCTGTGGTTGTCGCAGTATAATAATACCATTCGGTTCCGCAGAACGAGAGGTTGTTGTCGAAGCAAAAGTCGGCAGATATTTCGTTGGTCATATTTGCATGAGTTATCTGCGGCTTGTTAAGCTTGCGTCCAACATCACTGTGCTGCATCCATCAGTACAGTCGCATGGCTAGTAGTGGTGTGGAAGGTCCTGGACGTAGGCAAATCATTACACATGGCATCCTCGATGCTCCCATCCATTGTTGAGTTGCACGGGTACAAGTACAGCATGGTCCCGCTTTTGGTAAGAGGCTGTCTGGCAACCCCAAACGGGTAGGATGGTCAGGCTTGTCCGCGAAGTGAGGGGGGCAGCCGGATGGGCAACATGGTGTGTGGATCATGGAGATGCTATTAATATCAAGCAACCCGATTGAGCAGCCATTTGAGCCTCTCTCGAGTGGGTGGGTGAAAGCGAGAAGGTCTTTGGAAAATCTGGATTTTGTTGATAGAAGGTAGTATGCTGTTTCTATACCTCGCGAGAGCCTCGATTCCTAGTTCCGAAGCTGTAGGTTGACAATGTTGACAGATTCTCAGTTCCTAGCTAAGACAGGACGATCAGTCAAGCAGTTGGCTGTTCGGGAAACGGTGGGAAACACAAAGACGCCAATATTGCTTCATGTAATTTTGACCGCAGTCTCTGTGTCCGCCCGCGACTCCTGGTCAAGGCTATTATCTGCGGATGGCTGACCCGAGTTCTCGATAAGTCTGGCACGCATGGATGTGTACTCCGTAGCATGCAGTAGATCCAGGGTTCAGCAAATCCGGTCAACCCTGCGAGGCCGTGCACCGTGGAGCTTCAAGTTGCCCCGGAGGAATTGTGCCTCGTTCCTCGTATATCGGAAGACCCTGGTGTCATCTCATTGGGTCAAGCACGCCAGGAAAAGAATACGAGGCGAGGAACCTGTGCCAAACAGGTGGGATTGGTTGCACGACGACGAGCATGCATCCAATCTGCAGTAGGCAGGCGCCCGTCTTTACCGGACACCCGCATGGCTCTGTCGACAGCGCGCCCCGGTCCCAAAAGCGCATCACTTACGGGGTAATAATGAACGCCAACATGCAGGACGATATTCCGGAGAGACGAGCATGGGCTAGACAGCCACCCCGGGAAGTATATTGCATAAAAGTGTCTGCCATTCTGGTCAGATGACTCCAGCCAGCTCGTGGTGAGGAGGAGCGGCGAGGCGGTCTTGGCAGTGTTCCGATAGAGCCTTGGGGGACCATTACCAGATAACGTTGAGGGTGGAGGGGTGAACGGAAAGACGCTCTAGCTGCATGGTATTCGTAGCTGTGCCGCGGTAAAACGCAGAGCGTATGCGTAGTTGATATTAGAATACTCGTATTATGCACGGGGGAAGAAGGATGGTCGAGGCTAAAAAAGGATGACCGCAGATGTGCTGGGGGCCCATGCCGCAGGGCAGCCTCTCGGTAGAACGGCGATTAATATTATTACATGTCGGTCGTAAGTAGTGGCAGCTCCCTGGTAACGTTGTTTTTAGGGCCAGCCCATGGGCCGATCCAACAATGAAGCTTCGATAGTGGTAATACTTGGTAACGGTCGAAGCTGGGAATACGAGAGCATCGTACTGACGGGTGTTTGTTTCTGTGATGGATTGCACATAAAGTTGGTGCATGGTGGAAGCTGGCGATGCTTCCCAAGTAGCGAATTTCTCCCTTTCCTTTTTCCTTCCCGGTGCGTGCCCCTTTGGTTGGTCATGCGGCAGGAACGAGCGCTGTGCCGCCATGGTCGCCCCTTCTCTTTGCGCCGTAGTGTACTTCGTACTTGGCTACGCTCCTTGGGCTGCCTTGTTTTGCCTTTTCCAATTTCAACTCTTCACCCGCATCGCCATGCACATCTACGGCGTATTATTTCTTTGGCACGGTACAAGAAGAATTGAACTTTGGAAGGAGCATACGGAGTACGGAGTACGGAGTACACCGGTTGATATTATTTATGCATGAATATTTATTCCGATACGGGGGCGCCACCTCTTCGTTGACAAGTCCACGAGTTCTCATCAACCGCGAGATGTGAAGGTCTCGACCCCAGAGGCGTCATGTCCCCCTGGCAACATCAGACGATTTCAGCGAGCGTTCGGCTTGGAGTCAACCCGCTTCGGTGAATAAGGGTGAGGAGAAAGAGACAGGCTGCTGCATGAAGTGTGCCGTTGACTGCATCTCGTATCTGTCAGCTATCCTTGGCAGCCTCACTTTGCCAACTAGAGACGAGCTGGACACAACTTGCATGTGCTTGCAACTCTAGGTGCATAAATCCGTTTTTCCGAGGCCAGCGCATCGAAGCGGAAATAATAAGCAAAAAGTAAACGACGAAATCACCCTACATTTAGTCACTCGTGTATGCGATCCATCTTCGTACTATGTTGGCCGCTCTTGATGATTGCAGGCGATATTCGACGAGGCGCTTTAGGGTAGACGAACTATGAAGCAAAGTAAGGAACCACGGATGCCTACCCCTTCGACATGTTATTACCATACTAGTGATACTAATTCTCTGTATATGAGTACAAAAGCACTATGATTCCTGGGATTCATGCATGGGATATTTGAAAACACTTGCGTGGGAAAAATACGTGCTTCTTCGTGTGTTTGAGTACATCAAATCCACGCAAGAGTGGATGAAGCTCCTAGTCACTCATGTATACCCAGTATAGAGCCGGGGATTTCCAATGGTACAAATACGTTTGTAAACATGAAAAATAATACGTTTTCAGCATTCGATAAGAGGAAAGAGTAACAGAGGCAGAGAAGGCGGGAATGACTGGTTTGGGGCATTATGGAGGTTTGGTTTAGAAGGTCATCACGGGATAACCCACTGCCCACCACCTACGGAGTACACTATTAATACTACTCGCATTTGGAACACCACTTCCGTTGGAACACTTTCCCTCCATCCAACATCATCATCGCCGTCAATTCGTTCTCTTGAGTTTTCCCGCGTATTATATGTCCTTCCAATACTAATAAAGCAGTAGGATTATTTAAAATTCCTCTATATGCCGAAGAGGACATTATTTCCGCCGTCGACGATGTGAAAAGCGGCGTTTCTACACGCTAGGCTGCGAAGCGTCAGAAAGTCTCTCACGCGATCCTCCGCAACCGACTCCACAGCATCAAGTCGCGGGGAACTGAGAGCCTCTCCAACGGCCTTGGAAGGCCGAAGGAGCTCGTATTTGCGACTGGATCCTTATCTATATAATAGCCTTGGCCTCCCTCTGAGCTATACGCAACCATGAGACATTGCTACTTTCTCTGCTACGATCGAATAGAGACTCAACCATTAGGAAAACGGGGGTTGAAGGCTTTTTGCGCCGACATCCCGAAATAAAGACTTCGAAATGGAAGAGGATGATTCAAGTTGTAGAAACGGAGCAATGCCTTGGAGGTTCCAGGAGCTCCTTACAACCAGAACCGTCCCAGCCAACAACAGTATCTCCCCGGCCCACCAATACAGCATGAACGAGACAGGCATCGATCACAACCAGCGTCAGAGAGAACGACATAGTGCCAGGCCGAGAAGAAGCTTTCCTTCAAGACGCAGGGTGGAATGCAACCTTGGACTACAATTGTAGACTGTATCTCAGCCGATGCCAGAGCCCTGCGTCCGTTGGCCATCTTCAAAGGCCAGGACGTCCAACAGCAACATATTTATGAGGAAAGGACCTGATCCAGCTGGAAGCTCTCGGTATCTACTGGCAACTGGACGCGAAATGACATTGCGTTATATTGGCTTAAAGAGACGTTCACACCCCGTGCAAAGCCACCTTATGCGTACTCGGAAGCAAGAAGGATCTGTGCTTGTTCCTGGGAAAGACTGTCGACAAATGGATCTCGGGAAGTCTTCTTGTTCTACCTTGCCCAAGTCAAAGCGGCCCTCCCATTGTCAGACTCAGACAGCGGCCCCTCGAGGCCAGACAATCCTGCCGCTGCGATTTGCATCACCCCCGCATTCACATTGTTGGATTTCAGATACGACCCGTTTGGCGTAATCGTCACGGAACCTGATGAGGCATGGGAATGGGGCCTAGTCGTGAGCAGGATACTCTCCATGACGTGCTCTTGAAGGGTCTGGGATGGCATTTGCATCCCGTGCATCCCTGAAGGAAGTTGCAAAGGAACCTCGCGGGGAGTCAGAGACCCTCGTGCATCCCCTCATAGATAGCACCATTATCATTATATACAGCGTATATACGCTGTACCCTTCTTTATACCCTTGATGCATGGGATGACAAATGCGATGTTGACAGTCTTCTAGGCACAAGTACGGAGTAATGAAGCGATCAAAAGGACCTACTGAGTCACGAGCTCAATTGTCGACATCAGAAATATCATTTGAGACAGAGCAGCTTCCAAATCTAGATGAGATGGCCATGACTCCTAGTGACCCCGACCTAGATGATGGTGGAAGTGGCTAAAATGCACGAAAACGCAATGGGGGGAATCTAAAGTGACTCATGCTGAGGCATCGCCAACTGACCTATGGCTGCCCGTTTTTTTCATGGATTGCCACATCGGGATCTCCACCAAAATTTCAACCTCGTCCGACGTCCCAGGAACACACGGTTAAAAACTGACGACGGGCACGCCGGTTTCCATTGAACCATTTCCTTCTCCACCTGTAATAGACTCCCCCCCATTTCTTTACTTTTCTTTGTCTCAGCGACTGCATATCGGCTTCGTTACGAATAGACAGACGACCGTCCTTTTCAAGACGACGCGCACACTTACGCCATCGAGGCCAACGTATTTTTCATCCGTTCAACCTGGATATACAGCCCTTCCTCACTCGCCCGCAGCACCATCACACCATGGCTGAAGGCGAATCAGGCCAGGCGCCTCAAAGCCAGCCTCAGCCCCAGTCTCGCAGGAATCGCGCCGGCGGCCCATCACGTGGCCGACGAGGAGGTCGCGGCGGTCAAGGCCGAGGGGGAGGCTCACGAGGAGGCAACAATAATGCCAACAACCAGAGGCCGCAGCAGGAGATGGATTCAGGTTCTCCAGCGGAGGCTTCACAGAACTCATCGGCACCGGCGCAAGCCGGCAGGGGGAGGCGTGGCGGAGGCGGAGGAGGAGGCGGGGGTGGAAACCGGAGACGAGGCCGTGGTGGTGCCTCGAGTGCCACAACCGTGGCCCCAGCAGGCCCGAACACACGCCGGGCGTTTGGTGGGCATCTGACGGTCGCTACGGTCAACACTGCAGACGAAGATGATGATGCTCCTTCAAGACCGACAGCGGCGTCACTGTCCGCAGATGCCCCCGAGTTTGTCCCCGGCCAGGATGTGCCACAGAGAAAGTAAGCGGGACGAGAGGTGTCGGTACCCCCTGTAGGAATTCATAGATGACTGACCCAAGATGTATAGAGGCAAGAAGCCTGCAAAGGCGCAGAAGTCCGTGGAGAAGGTGTCGAGGTCGACGGCGTCCGACCTCGGCACGCGCATCCACGAGGACATCAGCACGGCCAACTACGAGTGTATAATCTGCACCGAGGACGTGCTCCGGTCGTCCAAGATCTACTCATGCCCCAAGTGCTACACGGCGCTGCATCTAAAGTGCGTTAAGGCATGGTACGAGCCGCAGATTAAGAAGCGGGAGCAGGAGACGGGCACGGCGGCCGAGTTTGACGGCTCCTGGAGGTGCCCTGGCTGCAACTCCATGGTTCAGGACGTCCCCTCGTACCACTGTTGGTGTGGCAAGGAGGATAATCCCAAGCCGTCGAGCAGGGCACTGCCCCCGCACTCGTGCGGACAGACGTGCTCCAAGCCCCGGCCGACATGTCCTCACCCCTGTCCACTGCAGTGCCACGCAGGACCCTGCCCGCCCTGCGATGCCATGGGACCTACCCAGTCGTGCTTCTGCGGCAAGCACGAGAGCCGGAGATCTTGTCGAGAGACGGACTACCAGAATGGCTGGAGCTGCCAGGAGCCCTGTGGTGACCTCCTGCCCTGCGGGACCCACGAGTGTGCCAAACCGTGCCACTCTGGGCTCTGCGGTGAGTGCGAGCTTGTGCTCGACGCCAAGTGCTATTGCGGTCGCATCGAGAAGGAGCTGGCATGCTGGCTGCAGAGCGACCTCCAGCAGTCCTACAGCACGGACGAAAAGGCGTGGTTCGAGGCCACATTCTCATGCGATCAGATATGCGCGAGAGACCTAGACTGCGGCATCCACAAGTGCACGCAGCCGTGCCACGCCCAGGACGAGCTACCGGGTCACTGCCCCCTAGCCGTGGACGTTGTGTCCCACTGCCCGTGCGGAAAAACGCCCCTGGAGGAGCTCAGCGACCATCCGCGACAGTCATGCGAGGATCCCATCCCGCACTGTCAGAAGGCCTGCGATAAGGTGCTCCCGTGCGGGCACCGGTGCAAGGAGAAATGCCACGAGGACGAGTGCCCGACATGCAGCGAACATGTTGACATACCGTGTCGGTGCGGCAGGGTGACGGCTGAGTCCGTTTGCCACCAGGGCCAACTGGAGAATCCTCTGTGTCTGCGCGTGTGCCAGGCCAATCTCAACTGTGGACGGCACCGTTGCGGGGAGCACTGCTGCCCCGGGGAGAAGAAGGCGTCGGAGCGACAGGCGGCGCAGAGGCGCAAGAAGGGCCCTGTCCCCCAGATCGAACCCGAGCACATCTGCATCCGGACCTGCGGCAAGCTCCTCAAGTGCGGCAAGCACGACTGCATGCAAATGTGCCACCGCGGCGCCTGCAACAGCTGCCCCGAGGCCATCTTCGAGGACATCAGCTGCAGCTGCGGCAAGACGGTCCTCCAGCCACCGCAGCCGTGCGGCACGCAACCACCCGAGTGCCGCTTCCAGTGCCCCCGGCGTCCCGGTTGCGGCCACCCGGCTGTCGACCACCATTGCCATGCAGACGACGTTGAGTGCCCCAAGTGCCCCTTTTTGGTCGACAAGATGTGCGCCTGCGGCAAGGAGACGGTGTCCTATCATCCTTGCCATCTTCAGGAAGCGCACTGCGGGAAGCCTTGCGGTAAGAAGTTGGAATGCGGGTAAGTTTCTACTCATTTTGTATGCTCTTTATGTGCGTATATAGCTGACCATGTCCATGTCCAGACATATTTGCAAGAAGCCGTGCCATCGTGCCGGCGAGTGCAGCGGCGCGACCAGCGCCAGCAAGACGTGTGGCCAAGTCTGCGCCAAAGCCAAGGTGCTTTGTGACCATCCCTGTCAGAGTTACTGCCACGGAAAATCTCGTGAGTCTCTCATTACACAAAGCCTCGCCTACTCGCCTAGTGTATACTAACCGCTGGAACAGCCTGCAACGAGTCCATCGCGTGCCAAGCCAAGGTGACAATGAAGTGCCCTTGCGGTCAACGCAAAAAGGACATAAAGTGCCAGGCGTCCGAGGAGAACCCGACGCCGACATACACACGCCTGGAGTGCGACGATGAGTGCCTCCGTCTGGAGCGCAACCGGCGCCTGGCCGAGGCGCTCAACATTGACCCGACATCGGAGCTGACGGACCACATCCCATACTCAGACACAACGCTCAAGCTGTTCCGCGAGCTGGGCAGCTGGGCCGAGGACAAGGAGCGCGAGTTCCGCGTCTTCGCACAGACCAAGGCGGAGGTTCGCATGCGCTTCGCACCCATGCCGCCGACGAAGCGGCAGTTCTTGCACGTCCTGGCCGAGGACTACCGGCTCGAGAGCCACAGCGAAGACTGGGAGGCCCACCGGCACGTCATTGTCAGCAAGGGCGGGCTATTCCCCGCCGTAGCTCCTAGCAAGACACTGGGGCAGTGCACCAAGATCCGCGACAGGCAAACCGCTGCTGAAGAGCAGCAGAAGGCGGCAGCAGCCGCTGCAGCCGGCACAGCCAAGGACGCCGCAGTAGTGGCGGATGACGCCCCGGCCTACAACGCCCTGCTTCTCACCTCTCCGGCCTTTGGCGTCACTATCCCGGACATCCATGAGGCGCTGGACCCGGTCTTTGCCTCCCACTCACTCACTCTGCAGTCGGTCGCCTTCCTGCCCACCGAGGAGGTGCTTCTGCGCGTGGTGGCGGCCTACTCGGCGGCCAGCGGCTTCGACGCCACCCTCTCGGCGCTGAAGACGCAGGTTGCCGACGCGTCCCGTACCAGAAAGATCGCCTCGGGCACCGGAAACACCACCGTCGTCCTCGTCACAGCCAACCAGGATGATGACATTGTCAGGCGCGAGCGCCTGCTCGGCACGAGGCCTGACCCCGCGGGGTGGAACGCAGTAGCTGGCCGCGCCACTTCAGCGTGGACCAAGAAGGATTCCGGGAGTACCGAAGACGACGGTGCTTCTGGAGCTACCAAGACTACGGGTAGGAAGATGCTTGGTCTGAGGAAGAAGGTTGTCGCGAAGAGCTCGGACAAGCCGTGGAGGGTGTTGGATGGGGATGTGGAGTGCTAGACGTGCATTCTGCGGTGCTAGAGCGTACAGGACATGTACATTTATCACCAGAGAATTTCTGGAAGAGCAGATATGTGCACCAGCATGGTCATATGTACCGAATCATATTCTATACAGACATGTTGCATCCTGAATCACATGCATACACATGCGTACGCTTAGACATGGGCGAGGTCACAAACGCAGGCGTAACAAAATACAAAAGACTAAGAATACAAACACTCACATCACCTACCCGGTATCAAACAAAACAGATATGAGTGCGTACACTTTCAACACCGTTCCCATTGAGCGCTCCATCCTACTGCTTCGTGCTTGCCCTTATCGGTGGCGACACTACCGCGAGTCACAAGGCCACCAACAGAAGCCCCGCTCTACAGGACCACAGCAGATCCGCCGTGTCTCGGGCGTATCATGATTCAACAGGCCTACCCTACCGCCTTTAAGGATACATCGTCATTCATAATTAGACACTCGCATAGTATAGAGAATAGAGAAAGAAATACTCGGATCCGAGCCAGGGTGTCATGCGACACCCGCGTAGGCATTACTAGTATCATTGTATGTCTCGTATGTATGTACTTGGTGGCCCAAAAACCAGATGTACTCGTAGTACTCAGGGCTGAAAAAAGGACGCTCGCTCACTCGCGCGCGCGCGCATGCAAAACCAAGAGGCGAAAAACCAATATAAAACAGAAAAAAATGCTACCAGTAAACAAACTGTGGTGAGGGTGGTGGTGGTGGTGGTGGGGTATCATGTGTCACAGGGTCAACCAGATCCCGTGGTTCGTCTCGGAGAGAAGGAAGGAGGGTTGCAGCGATGCACGGCTGCGGGCGGGACGCGCCTCTTTCTCGAGGTCGAGGGAAAAGGGTTGCTTAAAGTACAGGGGTGGGGAAGGGTAGTACGGCCAAGCACGCATGGAGGAGCGGCTTTGTCCCCCCTCGTGTTCGTCGCGGATGTCCTGTCGCGATGGCTGGCCCGGTTGCTGCGCACGTGGACCCCCGGTTGCGCGATGGATTGATCACGAGGGGACCGGGCATGAACATTGATGCCAGGCCGATCGGTTGGCGATTCTTTGCTCGAGTGAGTGGGGTAACCCTGTCTGCTGGATGGGGGAGCTAGGCGCAAACGGCTTGCTTGCTTGCGTGAGGTGACGGGTGTAAGGTGTCGGTGAGGATGTGTGTATCCCCTCCACCCTACCGACTCGACGCCTTCTCGTCGTTGGGTGCCTCGCTCGAGATGTCAGCGACGAAGTCGGCTATGGCCTCAAAGTAGCCCTCCTCGAGTACGCTCGAGTTGTGGTCGCCCCCCGGGAGTGGCCGCCAGATCTTGACTGGGGAGGCGCATATGTCGTATAGCTGGCGCATGTGACTGGGACTGTTGGGCGTTAGCTCCTAGACGCAAAGGAAGCACGCAGCTGATATTTGATAACAAAGGAGTAGAAGAGCCAATAGATGAAGCTCTGGCAACCAGCAAGCCGTGTTGCAAGCACGTTTATCAGAAATGGTTTGCTTTCTAATCAGGAAATGCACCCCCGGAAAGCCTCCGAAGAGTTCGCCGAGGGAGAAGTCTCAGATTTTGTGGGTGATGCAAATTCGATCATCACGTAAACGCGCATAGTACTAGCCATATATATGACGTACTTTTTTGGGGTAGGGGGATAGAAGACAGGTCAGGGTGCAAGGAGGAGGGGGGACTCACGGGACAATCTCATCCTGCAGACCGCTGATGAAGAGGACGGGCACCTCGGTGATGGACGGCAAGACAGTCTCGCTTGGCCAAACCTGGTGGCAGAGCAGCGTGACGTACTTGGCCGGTGGGATGACGGCGGGGATCAGCTTCCGGATGGACAGAAACGTGTTCTCAAGCACCAGCCCGGCAATGCGCCCGCTGGCCTGGTTCCGGGCTACGAGGCGGATGGCCACCGCCCCGCCCAGGCTCTGGCCGTAGACGACAACGCGGTGGCGCCGCGTCTCGGCTCGGTCGCGCAGATAGTCGAGCGCCGTCTGAGCGTCTATGCCGAGCCCGGACTCGTCAGGCTCGCCCGTGCTGGCGCCGTAGCCGCGGTACTCGAGCATGAAGACGTTGCAGCCCACGCTGTTGACCAGCATGCGGGCGATGGGCAGGCGGTGGCCAATGTTGCCGGCGTTGCCATGGAACATGAGCACCGTGAGACCCGAGTTGGGGTGTCCCCTCGGCCCGCGGATGTAGAAGGCCGATAGCTTCTCGCCGTCCTCGGTGGGGATGACGAGCTCCTCAAAGTCGCGGATGCCGAACTGCGAGGGGCGAGGGATATCGGTCCGCGCATTAGGAGGCATGTTGGAGGGGTAGATGAGGGCTCTAGGGGGCAATGGTCAGCACTGGTAACCATTGAGTATACCTGAAGAATCAGAGATAAGAGGACTGACTCACTTTTGCTTAAAGTACAATAGTCCGGTCAAGACGACGGCGACGCCCTGTTGCTCAAAGTCAATACAGAGAGAGGGATGATGGACGAATGGAAGAACTTACTGTCGATGCCAACGCCGGTAAACGCATGTAGCTCCCCACCGAGCTGAGCGCCGCGGCCGTCTGGTCGAGATAGGCACTCATGGTCGATGGTTGCGCCGATGAACGTGGTGCGGATGATGATGTTGGAGTTGCATTCCGAGAGTATTGCAGGCTCCGTCGCCCGGGCATGGCAATTTTTCTCCGTCTCTCCTCCCTTTTGTTGGTGCGTTTCTTCTCCCCACTGTTGGTATTTGTGCGGCGGGCGGGAGGCCAGTTAGTAATACTCGTACCAATACGGGCCAAGGCGCTGCCGGTCTTTTCCTTTCTTTTGTTCGTCTTCTTCTCCATTCCCCCCTCTCCCATGAGAGGATGAGGAAGAGGAGGAGGAGAAGCAGGAGCAAGGAGAAGAGCACAGGTAGTATTACCCACTGACTGTAGGAATATTATTACGAGTATTACCAAGAAACAACAACTGTGCGAGGCGGTCAGCCGCGGCGGACGAGCGCGCGGGTCCGTGATCCCTCGGGCCCTCCTATCTGACCGTCAAGCCGGGACCTAATACTCGTAAATAGGCAGGCAGGCAGACAAACCCTCGCCTCAACAGGGCTCCGGGGGGGGCAAAATGAGGGCTTTAGCGGGCGCTGTAACCTGCTAGAACTCCGCGCTTGAGCCTGTAACCTGCTGTGACTGAAGGTTTAGTGGATCAGGTCCGTCGAGAGCAAGGATTGAAACCAAGGATTCAACATTGCTACCTTGCTGAGTTGAGAGTACGAATATTGCTCTCCTCTCTGCACCTGTGCGAGTCCTTCGTATTACGAGCACGACTACGAAGTACGCTACCGGGCTCCCTTACGAAAAGGCAAGTGCAATGCAAGGCAATTTGGAGGCAAGTGCAAGTGCAAGTGCAAGTGCAAGTGCAAGTACGAGAGCAGGGCAAGTGCAACTGCCGCTTTAGGTGTTGCCATTGCGTGTGCTGTCAGGGAAAAAATCACATGAGCCTCATACGAAGTAATCACCTAACATTGAACATTGAACGCTCATCTCAACACTTTGATACCGGAAAATACGACGTATCTCGGCCGTCGCCCGTCTGGCTTCCAACCCCGTCACCCGACCATGCAGCTTGCTCTTTGCTCGTGCTCTGTGCCCGTACCTAAACGTATGTCAACACTCGTATCGTATCATACATACCAAGTACACAGTACTAGCAGTACTAAGCAAACACGCCCAGGACAGTATTACTTGTGACCATCTCGGCAAACATCTTTGCATCTCTACCTTTTCAACTTCCCCTCACTTACCAGCACAGCATGCCCCCGTCCTTGTACATTGCATGTGTGGGGAGAGGAGGCGGCTGGTTTGCAGTAGCGGTAGACCACCAAGTACAAGTATTACGGATAAGTACAGGACTGATATTGCTTAGCAGTATTACTCCGCTCTTGTCGATGGTTGATGCCATGCTATGGACACTAGTAGTGGACACCCATGCGGCATCACCACTCCATGCCGCCATGCGCATCATTGCACTTTTGCCAATATCCAGCCTCATATACACATACCCAGTACTTCAAATGCCATTGCTGATGGTCATGGGGCAGTGGGAACCTCGCTAAGAGCATACAGGTACATGCTGCAATGCAGAAGTTGACCGAGTACTTGTGAGTATTACGGAGCAATCTTGCGGACCATTGCCAATGGCTCCCCTCTCCTACCGCCATTCTCCCCGAGTGCAAGGCCCCACGACACGTTCCTTGCAGTAATGTGATTAATATTACGGAGCACAGGCACCAAGGCAACACGCTGCTTGGCAATGGCTTGCCACGTCTTCATACAGCTACAGACACAGCTACTCATACAGCTACAGCTACAGCCTGCGTACATGGCGCTGCTTGTGCTTGTGCGTGTGCTTGTGCTGCTTCTGCCTGTGCTTCTGCTTCTGCTTCTACTTGTGCCTAGCCGTCCAGGCAAATCATTTCTCCCTCGGCCGAGCCGGCCCCAGAAGTCCTGGCATGCGAGGGCCGAGACATTTCCACCGCCTATTGACTGTCTAGCAAATGGCGGGTAAGTCAACAAGTCAACAAGGGCACCTGGACAACTTAGTACTCCGTGCCTCTGCCCGGTATTGGCCCGGAGGTTTAGTGCGAGGTGCGCCTTTGCGCGTTGCGTGTGTGCGCGCGTGCCTGTCCTGTCAACCTGTGCGTCTGTGTGTGTGTCTACCCCGTATCTGTATGTTAGTAAGTAAGTAAACTACGAGTATCTGTATGTGTGTGCAAAGTGCAATTGAAAACATTGTCTCGTCAATCCCAAATCGACATGCCTCCATGTGGCAAACAACACTGACACGTTATCCGGGGGGGACCGCCCGTCCGGAGGAGCCGGCTGCGGCGGCGGTACTCGTACTCGTACTTGTACGGAGTAGTGAATCATGGAGACACCAAACACCACACATAGACACACACACACAGGCCAGCCATTTGCCATTGCCACGTCTAGACTCGGGACTGGACCCTCTTGCAGACAAAGCTGGGGTTGCAGTGGAGCACGTGCACGGCGTTTGGTAAACCACCAAGCCACCTCTGGCACGTAGCCTTCAGGTAATACTCCATATGGCCTCGGACTGTGGCTGTGACTGACTGGGACTGGGACCGTGATGATGGCGCCTCACTCTGTGCTTGGGTGCACTGTCCAACGTGGTGATACCTGTACGCGCGCTGTGCTTGACTTGTTTGGTTTCTGCGTGCGTCGTAATACTGCCCCCCTCCTAATATTACACACACCATGGCGTCGTAGATAGATGGACCATGGAGCGATGGAACGACGGACTACAACCGGAGGGAGCGAAATTTATGCGTCACCTCATGCCTCACTTATCCGAGGAGGACCCCAAGGGCCCAAGCTTGACTCAAGACCCAGGACCCAGGACCCAAGGGACCAAGGGACTAAGGGCCAACCCAAGAGACATGAGCCCCCTGAAACATGGCCCGTCTCGTTCCCCCAAAAATGGGACCCCTCGAGCTTGCGAGCTTGAGGGCTTGAGGGCTTGAGGGCTTGCCAAGTCGCCACGCAAACGATGGCCTCTCCGAGGGGCTTGGCAACTTGTCTTGGGGGGCGCGGCATTTGGTTGTCCCAAGGGAACATACCAAGGGAGGCAAATGACTTTGGGTTGGCAAGTTCTGGTTGCAAGTTGGCGGGCTGTGGTTGGGTATTTGGGCACTTTGGGCATTGTGGCCAATGTAATGTGATGTATGCAAAAGCCTCATTCAGACACAGACCGAATGCCCGACGCCGTGCTGCCCGTGCCACCGAAAAACTCTGGTAAGTAGACCTAGGTGTCTGGGCAGTCATGAGGGCCGTCATGGCTTGCCCTGAAGCACTTGCCCTGATACACTCGACTTTACATAGGAGGCAGCCAGGCCCGGCCCAACCGGCGGTTAAGGCGTCGCCCGTATTGCCCAGCGTGGACAATGACTCTAGAAATGGAGGCACTTTGGGCCGCTGCGGGGCTGCGGGATGCGGCCATGGTGACGGCCATGGATCATGCACATACTTTAGACGCGCGGCTCCAGCCGGGCAGGACAGGACTCACAGGAGCAAAGCCATGGCTGGCTGGCTGGCTGATTGACTGGCGCATTGGGCAATGCGTGCTCTGTACGGAGTACGCAGTACTCATACCTGTACGAGTATGGAGTATTCGTACCCGCACGAGGAGTACCCATTGTTCGTATGCGTACACCCCCAGGTCCCATGTGTCGATGTAAGACGTACGAGTACAATACGTACGTAGTTGTAAGTAGTCGTACGTCGTAGCCCTGTCGCGCCGGGCCGCCCTGAGGCCAGCCCTGGGACTTTGGCACTTGCTGCTTGTACGAGTATTTGGCAAAAGGTCGCGGGGAGGGGGTCGGGGAATTCTGACGAACCGTCTAGCCGGAGCATGGGCCATGGCATGGCACCCTGGCTAAGATGGAGATATCTGGCGCGGTGTCGCATGGCCGTTTCAAGGGGGGACAAGCAGTGCACCAGATGGGTAGGCCAATACAAGGTACAACGTAACAACGATCAGGCAAGTAATAAGTAGAGAGTGCTCAACGCCCATCATGGCTACGCATACAGCACACGAGCATGCGCCGGTGCGTACGCAGCATGTACGAGCAAGTATGAGCGCGTCGTCGGTTGTACGGCGTATGCACCCCGGGGCTCATGTGATTCGGGCACTGACAGGTACATAATGCCGATGAGCAAGGAAGCATACATACTTATTGACTCGTACCTGGAAGTACATGTCCGGAGTATTGGTGAGTCTGACACGGATTGACAGTCGGGAGGGGGAGGGGAATGGGCAAGGATGGACGACGACGGACAAGGATGGATGAGGAGGGACAAGAGCGACAGGGCAAGTCCAATCATGACGCGTCGTCGGGCGGGAAGGAGCTGCTGGCGCGACGGTGTTGCCCAGACGGGCAACGTTTTGAGGAGGATGGGCAGGGGCGTGTGTTGGAAGGAGCCACCCGCGCATATGCCAGCAGGACCAAGGCCCAATGGACTACAAGCATTCACAGAGTATTCATTACAGGCACAGACAGATTTTCTCTGTATGGAGTAATCATCCGCTGTAAAAAGGATGCGCCCATCACTTGCGTAGTTGCCAGTTGCCAGCAGCTACCAACAAGTGCCACGGAAGGGGCTGCCTGGCCAGCCAGTCGGTCTTACAGGAACTTGTGGTGCTGCGGCGCTGTAACCTTTTGGGACCTGACCGGCGTCGCGCAGCCCATTGTGCCTGCCCAAAAGCATCTAGGCGCTCATTTTGTACGACACCACTAGCTGCTAGTAGAAACTAGCACCACGCATATATTACTGGTAAAAGTAATATCAAGGATTATATCGTGCTCGTGACCATAGACCGTGGTTGATAGTACTATTAGTAGGGAGTATTATCAAGGTACGCTAAGCAGAGGTAACGATTGGTTTTATTTGTTGGCTTGTAGGGAAAGAGCAGCTTGCTTGTTATATATCAGATGGGAGGAAACATCTATTACTCGGTACAAAGTCTATAATACGAAAAAAAAAAACGCTAAAAAAACGCTTTCTTTCCTGGATGGATATTACAGCCACAACGACCCATCCATCACTTTGCTGAAACGTGCAGCGCATAAGATACTCGTACACTGTAGTACTACTAATAATACCAGCATGGCAGTACCGTATTAATAGACATGTCAGTTGGTATTATAGAGTAATAATAACAACAACCAACAGCCATCACACATCACAGCTCGCTTCACTCTTCTTTTGTTCGGCCCTCTTTCTGTGCCAGTACTTCGCTATGCAGTGTTCCCGTGTCTATTTGTGGGATGCAGTGTTGCTTGATGCTTGCTTACAGTCAGCCTCCGTCGTCAGGCACACAAACAATTTGGAGCAACGAAAACAAGCCGACGGCCGCAGCGCACAGGAACAAAGAGGAACAAGCATCGCCGCATCGAGGCCCAGCTGGCCAACCACGACAGCAGCCACCACACCACCGACGTAATTTATTTTCTTGCCTCTCCCATCAATGAGACTGAGGGAGAGGCCTAAGTGTGGCAGCGCGCGTCACCACTCGGGCATATCGACGCGTTTCGCCGGTATTAAACATACAGCGTAGTAGCAGGACGAGTAGTAGCAGTAGTACTGCTGCTACCATGTAACCTACTTATTCGTAGCACGCATCAATAGCATGGCATCTCTTTCGTATCAGTCCATGATGATCAGTGATATATTACGAGGACGTCTACGGAGTACTAGCAAGTTAGTAGCACCTCTTCCCAAGTACGAGTATGGCAGATGGCTCTGTCTGTCATCTAGCGCCCTACCTGCCCCCACCGAACGGTTCACCTGCCATCTTTAGCACGCGCCATCCTCCATCCGCCCCTCCACTCCCCTTCCGACGACGGGTTTTCGCCTGTCCACAATTTTTTCCCTTGCACCATCTATTCTCTTACTCTCCCTCAGTTCTGCGCTCGCTCGTTGCATCCATACCAAGTAATAGAGACAGACAGATCCTCGCGTGCTTTGGCCTTGGACTATCGTATCAAACGTATCTATTGCCTCCTGTCCGCCTGATCATAGCGCTAAGATCCGTTTGTTTGGTCGCACCTCCCCTCCGTCTCGGCTCCAACGTTCCAGCGCGCGCGTTGCCTCCCCCTCGCCCGCGTTGTTGACTTTTTTTTTTCGCCCACCCCTTCCTTCTCTTTGCGCCGCCGCCCTTGAGCATTCATTCGATTCGCCTTTGCCGCCGCGCACCACACGCACCTCGTCCACTCAGAGACGAGCACATCTGCAGCGAAAAGCTTTCAAACTCTCTCTTACGCTGTACCTGTATTACGCCTGCTGGTCACTACGGAGCACTGCCGAGTAGTACTACCACCTACTACTAAGCCTGAGCCTCTCATCAAGCTGCCCAAACAGACGCCCAATCAACAAAGATCCAACTCAGCATCTCTCACTGATCCGCTCACTCACTCACTTACTCACTCACCCGTCTCTGCCTGTCATCATGGTCTCCTTTTCTTGCGAGGTACGTTTATCTCTCGTTGGCTGTCTGCGTCGTCTGTGTGTGTGCGCCGTCTGTCTGTCTGTCACACACGGCATGGCATAGCATGGCATAGCATGGCAAACCAGCTTCTCCTTCTGTCGCCTCCCACCCTTTGCACCCCTCGCATGCGCGCTCCATCATCTTCATTCCCTCTCACCAAGCCACCACCCACCATCACCAATACGCCCGGCGTCTGAGCCCCCTCCTTCCCCTCCACTCCTCCTGCTCCTTGCCCCCCCGGCGCCTCTGCCTGTCGCGAATCCTGGTGCAACTGAACCCTTGCCCCCCTCTCTCACACCACCACGGCACCACCCCATACCATCCATACCCATGTCACCAAGCCAAGCCCAATGACACGGTTATACCCCCCCAAACTTGTACCCTCCCCCCCTCCATCCATCCCTCCGATGCATCAGTGCTCCTAGCCTGCTTTGCCTGCTTTGCCTCCTACGAGTACATCGCCGTATTCCGTACCGCGAGTACGCATCGCATCGCTCGCCCTGCCCCCAGACCAGTGCACCCACTCCTACCCGCCTGACATCACCCACCACACATCTAATAACAGACACACGATCCCTCCCGGTCCGCTGATCGTTTGGTCCCACTCCCGCTGTCTCTGTTACGCTGCCCCTGACCAAGATACTTCTTGACACCCCATTGCCCCATTCCCACATAGCTCGATTGAGAGTGGTACTTGCATACGAGTACCCTCTATGCGAGTTTAGTACCTCCACACGAGTACCTCCCTTCCTCTGCTCTTCTTCTGCTCTTCCTTTCCATTGCTCAAATACATTACATCTTATCCTCCTCCCCCTCCACCCACCCCCCTGCCCACTTCTACCTCTTTACCTCTTGCCTCTCTCTACTACACTTTCAAACCCCAAACCTCGAAGGACCAGACCGCCTCTTCACCTCTACTTCTCTACTACCTTCTACCAACAATCCCACTTTGATTCCTAACACACCTCACAGTCGTGCGGCGACGTCCTCACCAAGAAGAAGCTCGACCCCCACCGCAGCCGTTGCCGCGGCGCCACGTTTACCTGCATCGACTGCATGGTCTACTTCCCCGGAACAGACTACCGATCTCATACCGTACGTTTCTTGCCGTGATCTCGCGTCGGAATCCCCTTCAAGGACTGCTCCGGAGAATATGCGGTAGACCCGTGCTGACCTTGGCTCCCCCGCCTTTTTGCAGAGTTGCATGACCGAAGAGCAAAAGTATCAGGGTGCTCTCTACAAGGACAAGAACAAGCGCATCAAGACAAACGACACCACCCCCAAGGCCTCGCACACCGACAACCGGAATCCACCCAACATGACGCAGCACGCCTACGTCGAAGACGTCGACGAGACCTGGAAGGACTACCAGGGTCCGACCGACGACGAGCGTTCCCCTGCCGACCCCCCGCCAGAGGCCCCTACACCCCCCGGCGCCTCCGACGACAATGTCAATGTCTTTGACTTCCTCGTCGCCACCGGCCAGACCCCCAACGCCTCGCACCTGGACCTGCCCAGCACCGAGCATGACCACCCCGAGCACGGTGATATGAGCAAGTCGCTCGTTCCCTACGAGTACGAGCCCGAAGAGTACCTCGACCCCGCCAGCCTGGCCGACCGTGAGGATGCCCTGGGCCCCTACGAGACCCCCGCCGCCTCCAAGGCCGAGCGCCGCAAGGCCAAGGATGGAGAGATCAAGACGGACAAGAAGAGGAAGCGCCCGCACCCTCACCTCGAGATCCCCCGCGACCAAGTCATGACGGACGCGCCCCCCGTGCTGCACTCGGGCCTCACTGGCGGGCTCAAGGGCCTGATGCGCCCGACCCTACCCCCCTCCCCAGACTACTCGGGCGGCGACGTGGCTGAGCCATCCCCCGCCAGCCCGCTCAAGAAGACGAAGCACTCCAAGCACCACAAGAATGGCCAGGTCAGCAACAGCATCTTTGGCATGATCTCTGCGTCGTCTAAATCTTCGTCGAGCAAGTCCAAGAAGAGCCACAAGCACAAGAAGCATTCGTCGCGCCACTCTCGCGACAAGAGCCCCAAGCTCATCGAGTACCGCCCGCACTCCAAGGACGGCGGCAAGGATGGCAAGACGTCGTCGGGCGACGGCGAGGCTGGCCAGATGATTGTCTTCAAGCCTCGTGCCGACGTCTTCTTCAACTTTGTCAACAAGGGCCCCGAGAGCGAGCGGGGTTGCAGCATGAACAAAGCCCTCAAGCGCTTCCACCGCGAGCGCCAGGCTGCCGGGTCCAACATGCCCAAGCAGGCTGAGGAGAAGGAGCTGTGGCGGTCGGTGCGTCTTCGCCGCAATGACCGCGGCGAGATTGTCCTCTTCTCTGTATGATGTAGCGGTTTGGTCTCAACTGATCCGTCTACAAGGACGGGCCTGCATTTCTTTGTCATATTTTGGGTAAATGGAGTCGAGCGATTTGTTTTTCTTTGACCGATGTCGTTTTGATGTCCTATTCATTTTCTTTTTTTTACAAACTACTTAGTACTGATACCGGCGCCCTTGGGTTTGTGGTATTGGCAATTGTATCTCTTTGTACACTTTTGGGGGGACACCACGCGCGAAGGAAGGGGTAATGATATGGATCTTGCTGCTGCTCGGCGTGCTGGGAGATGGTTCATCCTGGCTGGTGCCGGGAGGTGCCTGATCTTGGCTGGTTCAGGGATATTCTTGCTTGATCTTGCTTGATTTTGGGCTGTGTTGGGTGTTTAGCTGGAGATGTAACTTGGGGATGATGGACGAAGGATGGATTGATATGGCTGGACCAAAATCGGAGTGGAACCGGACGATGGAGTGGACGAATGACGGATGACGGATGACGGACGGTTGGATGGATGGATGGCATAGTGGAAGCGGCATTTTGCTTTAAGAATTTTTGAATTCCAAACACAGTTAAAGTCTGCATTGTTGGCATTGGCATTGTAGGCATTGTTTTGGCGATTCTAACAGAGCTTGCTCTTGTATTTGGAGGTGAGCACAGCGAGCAAAGTGAGGAAGCCCCCGGCAGGCCCGCCAGGGGCATATTCACATGGAATCAAAATTGTTGGACATTGACGGTACCGGTATGAGACAAAAATAGAGGCATAGGCAAGGCATGAACCTGTATTATACAGTGAGTGGTAACAGGGCAAGATGCCTTCAACTGACCAAGTAGAAAAGTAAAGGATATACAAGAGTGGTATCAACGGGAAAAGACGACAAGTACTACTACCTAGCAGCGTGTGTGTTACAACGCCCGGAGGGGCAATATATGCTGGACCATGGCTTCCCTCCTGCAGAGCGGGCACTCTGGCTTCTCACGGACCCAGTCACCGATACACTCCCAGCAAAAGACATGACCGCACTGCGTGGCAGCCGGGTCCTTGAGCTCGTCGAGGCAGAGAGTGCACTTGCGCTGCTGCGCGCCGCGTATGTAGCCCATCACATGGTCCCCGTCGGCGAGGTTGAGACGCGGCTTGTCCGTCGTGAGGGGTGTGTGCGTCACGGCGGCAATATCAATCTTGGACGAGGCGGTCTGTCCGCCGGGGTGGCCTGCGCCCCCACCACTCCCGAGAAGGAGATGGTCGTCGTTACTGGATGCGAGTTCGGCGGCATGGCCGTGATGATGGTGTGCCGACACGGTGGTGCGCACGTGTAGGTATGCCTGGACGGCCAGCTGGATGACAAGCAGCACGCCCAGGACCTCGTAGCCGGCGCGGTCGGGTGTGTCGGGCACGGAGCGGGTGAAGACGTAGCGCAGCGAGAGCAGGCGCTTGCTCAGCTGGTAGTACGTTCCGCGGAAGTAGAAGACGGCCAGGGTGATGGCCTGGATGGGTGCCGAGGAGGTGATGTCGCCGAGGTGCGAGAGGAGGTACTCCCACATGCGTTTTTCTCTGCTCCCGCCACCAGCCATCTTTCCGTCTATGGTCTTTTCTTGCTCTCCCTTGATTGTGAGAGCCTGTATCCGCCGCTCGATGAGTCGTCGCAGCCGCTGCCGCAGACCAGGCATCCCCCTCGAGACAAGGTAAGGCACCAGTATCGAGCCCAGAATATACGCTCCGCGTCGCCCCACGCTGGGTAGACGGCCCGTCCCACCCTCAACCTGCACCAGGTCGCAGTACTCCTCGCCCAGGGTGCGGTTCCCAGGAAGCGTCGTCAGGCCAAAGTAAAGCAGCGAGGCGGCGGTGCGCAGCTCGGGCGCGAGCGAGTGGGCGGAGCGCGCGCCCAGGAGCCGCCGGTGCACGTCCGTCAGCGTCTCAGTCAGGTGGCCGGTGAAGTAGGCGTCCTTCTGGTGGGAGCGGATCATGTCGGGGGCTGCGGCGAAGGTGTAAGGAGATATGGCGGCCGAGGCGGCGTCGGCCAGCGGCGCGGGTGCTGTCGAAGCCATGACTGTGGTGGGTGGGCGGCCTGGGGCCTCGGTTGGAGAGGTGTGCTTCTGTATATATGCGGCGTCTTTGTGTGTGAGGCTATGCGTGATGGGAGACGCACGGTTGTGTTGTCGGATTGATGTCGTGTGTTCGAGGTGCTTGTGGGTTTGGGTTTGGGTTGGACTGGAGATAGGCACATCCAACATTATGCCTGTTGGGTGTGGTTGGTGTATGCTCGGCTGCGGAGACGTTGGACCTCGGGACATTTCCGCGCTAGCTACGTCGGGCCATGTGCCTGCATCTGTCGTTCTGTCGCGCTTATCCACCAGTGGAAGTTTTACCATTAGACTTTACATCTTCATGCCGTTTAACATTATTGACTTGGTACTTTTAAAGGACATTTCCCATTCATCGGTATTAGGAATGTGCTAAGCGTACGGCAGGTACGGAGTACATTGATCAAGCAAAAGCTGAGGCATCAACCACTGTGACACCCTGCCATGTAGCCGCTGCCCCACTCTCTCTTAGACCCATTGTGGGACGATGGACGATTACACAGATACCTGTTGGCTGTCTTCTTCATTATTCCCCTCCTACAGATACTCCATGATCATTATTGCATATTGCGAGTTCCCCGTGGCTTCACGGGTGCTTCACGAGCTCTCCACGATAGCAAGTCAACCACCAGAGCTCACAAGAAACACTTACATGTAGAAATGACCGTCGCCGCAACAGCCCTCAAGTCAACGGCGTACGCCGTCGCGGGCGTCATAGGCAGCTATCTAGCCTTCCTGACCATCCTGACACTTCCCGTGGTGCACAATCAGGCCATCTATCTCAACAAGGTGACGCTGACATGGTTCATGGACGTCAATATCCCCGAGCAGTGGGGCTTCCTGCACAACCAGGTGACACCCTTCCACCTGGAGACCCTGGACGGCGAGACGCTGCACGCATGGCACATTGTGCCCCCAGGGCTCTATGATCAACACGCTCATGAGCTGGCTACTGAGCCGCCAGGTCTGGCACCTGACATCACATCCCGTCGCGGCTTCCAGCTCCTGCGCGAGGACCCCGAATCCCTCCTGGTGCTGTACCTGCACGGCGCGGCCGGCACACTCGGCTCTGGATACAGACCGCCCAGCTACCGGGCCATCCAGGCGCTCGAGCCAGACAGAGCGCACATAGTGGCCATCGACTATCGCGGGTACGGGACCAGTACGGGCACGCCCTCGGAGGAGGGTATGCTGCTGGACGCAGAGACCCTGGCCGAGTGGGCGATGCGAGAGGCTGGCATCCCGCCCGAGCGGATAGTCCTGTTCGGCCAATCCCTTGGCACAGCAGTCGCCGTTGGACTCGCCCACCGATATGCCACGAGTACCACGACTATCGGCCAGGGCCAGGGCCTGGGGGCCATCCACTTCTCCGGCGCGGTCCTCGTAGCCCCCTTTGCAGATGTCGAGGCCCTTACAGCGAGCTACCGCATCGCGGGGACGGTGCCCCTCCTCGAGCCACTGGCCAAGTTCCCGCGCTTCATGGCCTTCTTCAACCGCTTCATACGCGACAAGTGGCGCACAAAGGACCGGCTGGCCGAGTTTGTGCGCTTGCACCACCAGGAGGAGGATGGGGACCAAAATGGTGACGGGGATGGGGTACGACCCAAGTACCACGTCTCCATACTCCACGGTGAAGACGACTACGATATTCCCTGGATACACAGCGAGCATCTCTTCTGGCATGCCGTCAACGCGACGGAGCAGGATGGAATCACGTACGAGAAGCTCGAGAAGCAGAAATTGGATGCCAGGGTCGATCTGGGGGCCGGGGGGTGGAGCGTGGAGCGGCGGACTCGGCATGGCGTCATCGCGGAGCATATCCTCAGGAACGGCTTGCACGATAGGATCATGGGGTATCCAGTTGTGAGTCTGGCCATTTACAATGCCTTTCACCATGATGATGATGAATGAATGATGAAATAGAGAGATTATATCCAAGGTCTGTTGGTGTAGAGCCAAGACCAAGACCAAGACAAAGCCGTTTACCCTGCAACTGCCGTAGGAATGCGGCGCCCCCTGTTCTTAGTGCTAATCTGCCCCTAAACACGGCCCCTGGCTCCCTAAACTCAGCTACCTGGCACCTGGACGCTCAGCCCGGGCGCAGAGGCCATCTGGCATTGGCGACGGGGATCGACAAAGACCCAGAAAAAAGCTGCCTTCAGAGTCCTCCCGTCATCTCCATCTTGATCTTGATCTCAACCAGATTCAATATCCCTTCCCACCACGATCGATCCGCCTTTCGCGTCCCCCTCTCGACCTCCTCCCCGACAACTCTAAACTCGCCCGTCCCGTACGTCCGATGACTGCGGCCATAGAACACAATGGACGGTGACCCTGCGGTGGAGCCGGAGCTCGACTCCTTTAGCCTGACGTTTCCTCTGCCGTATCGCGTGGGCTTTATCGTGACCTTGGGTATGGTTTCCCTCCCCTGCCCTCTGGTTTGTTTCTGCCAGGAGACTGTGCGACATATGTAGCTGACCTCTCTATGATTTAGCCATCTGGGGATGGGGCCTGAACCTTCACTACCTGTACTGGCACAAGATCGACGTGCCCTCGCTGATCCGGTACCCGGGCCGGACATCGGTGCACCAAGTGCCGCACCACTTCTCGACATACAGGCTGGCGACGGTGCAGTCATGCCTGTTCGGCGTCTCGATCGTGCTCTTCTGGCTGCTGACGTGGCGGGTGCCGTCGCGCGTCGTCGCCCTTGACTGGATGCCCATGACGTACCTGTTCGCCCTGGGGGCCGTATTCCTCGTGCCGCTGCGCGACCTGCCACTGGCGGGGCGGCGGCGCTTCCTCGCCACGTTGCGGCGCATCTCCCTCGGGGGCATCGCAGAGGCCCAGGACGGCAAGTTTGGCGACATCCTCCTCGCTGATGTGCTCACCTCGTATGCCAAGGTGCTGGGCGACCTGTACGTCGCGGTCTGCATGTTCGTCAGCCCGGGAGGTTCTTCCACCCGCCGGCCTGACAGGGGGTGCGGCGGCACCGTTGTCGTGCCCCTTCTCATGGCCATACCGAGCATCATCCGGCTGCGCCAGTGCCTCATTGAGTTTTGGCGCGTGCGCCGCGCTCCCTACCGCGAGGCTACGGGCTGGGGCGGGCAGCACCTCGCCAACGCGCTCAAGTATTCGACTGCGTTCCCTGTCATCATCACGGCCGCGGCCCTGCAGCATAAGACGGCCGCGGTGGCGGCGGCAGCGGCTTCGTCGGAGGCTGGAGCCGCCGACCAGCTGACGGCTGCTACTGCAGAGGCGGCTAGGATGGGCAGGGCCTGGCTCTGCGCCGTCCTCGTCAACTCGCTCTACTCCTTCTACTGGGACGTCACAAAGGATTGGGACTTGACCCTCTTTGCGGGCCGTAGAGAGCGCTCCGCGCACACGCACCCCTGGGCCCTGCGCGCCCGGCTCCTCTTCCGCCCTGTCAACCTCTACTACTTCGTCATCCTACTCGACCTGGCCCTCCGGTGCACCTGGTCCATCAAGTTGAGCGCCCAGCTCGACCGCTTCTCCGGCTTCGAAAGCGGCATCTTCCTCCTCGAGCTGCTCGAGGTGTTCCGCCGCTGGGTCTGGATCTTCTTCCGCACCGAGGCCGAATGGTTCAGGCACAACCCACCCGGGCTGGGGGCCGACGACATTCTTCTCGGCGACTACCGGGATGACGATGACGACATTGACGACGACAACAAATAGTTTTTTTTTCTTACCAACAACGATTACTCCTGGCACTGTTATTTATACTATACAATACGCCTTGCCAGTGTGTGGCTGGGGCCGGGGAGTTTGTCTATTCTTGGATCTTGCCTATTTCTTTTTCTGGCTTGTCTACTATTCCACCCGTTCTGTTCGACCCACGGGTACGGATCACCTTTTTTCTTGTTCTTCTACATTACATATTGCGATTAGACGGCATATAGACCTGGAGTTGGATCACTAATCGTTCTTGGCTCCTCTCATCCTCGTGGATCGCCGCAACCCGACATATCATATCGCGCCGCCCCCTCTCCCAGCCCGTGAAGTCAAGGACCTATGAATTCAAGATGATGCCATGGCGTCCATTTGTCCCACCTCAAAGTACCGAACACGGGGAATGACGAGCTCAATCGCCATCTTCTTTGTACTGCTAGGTCGCAGTAGTAGTACCACTGCGAGCGGTACTAGCATAAGCCCTCTTCTGCACTCAAGAAATCTATCATCCTCTTTGTCCGTGGAACAAGGTCCCCATTCGTGCGGAAAGAGCGGTTTGCTGCCCCTCGGCGTGTACAGCATCCCCACCCCCGCTTCTCATCTTCCAATCTTCGTCGCCCCGGCCAAGAAGTCATATAGCGGTATGTCTGTCCATGGGCCACTACTACTTGGTAGATAGAATCGAACGAGCAGGGCGGGTTCCACGTGTGTCTTGTGGTACCTGCCCTTGCCTCTTGGTAGCACTTATCTCTCTAGTACCCCCATTCTTCTCTGGCCTCCGCAATGGGTCGTACAGCTTGTCAGAGGGGTCCGGCGGCGGCCTGCCGCCGCCGGGTGGGAAGCAGGAATGGAAAAAGGCCCTTCTCCCCCCCGAAAACGCATCTTGACCGCTGATCCGGAGGCCTTGGGCTCTTCTCTTGTCCCCGGAAAGAACGACAGGGCGACGTGCAAGCAGGATTCATGCATGCGAGAGGCAAGGAGGACGACACACACAAAACACGTGGTTGTGCGTGTGCATTGTGCACGATTTGAGAAGCCCCGTCTGAGGCAACACGAACAATACTTCACTAATTTCAACAGACTCGCTTCGGCAACGAGAGACAGAAGAGACCCATACGGGAACGAAAGAAGAAGAAGGGAAGAAGAAGAGAAGAAGAAGAAGGAAAAGAAAGCAACGACAGGTGCCATTTCCTTCCAGAAGCAAAGGTTAAACGAGTGGGCATGGGATCGCATGTTTGACTGGATGACCAGTCTTGTTTCTTTTGCGTTTTCCCTCGCCTTCTGTGCCACTTGGGGGAGATGCAGTGACGCACCGTCACTTCCTCTTCATTCAGAACATGCCACAAAAGGGAAACATCAACTTTCGCCCCCCCCCCCTCTCCATTGTTTCCTCCCTCCTGGCATCCCTCTCCGCTTTCCCTGGAATCTGTGTATGTGTGTGTTGACATGAGAGAACGTGGTCAGGTCTCGGAATACCACATACCAGAAGGAACGCAGAGGAGAGAATCACTGGATATATATCCGCCTCTCGTTTAAGAACAATGGGTCCCGTTGCACATACCCACCTGTCCCTGCGAATAAAGAGGTTTCGAAAACGCCTCGAATGCCTCTTTGCTCGGCGGAAGCTGATGGGGAAAAGGTTCACCATGTTTCGTCGCCAACGTCAGATCCCGCAGCGACCGGCTCGGTCAGTCAGACCCAGAAATAGTCGCGAGGCTGTCGTTTATAGCACCGCACCGGCGACTACAGAGCCGAGGAACGACGACAACAACGACCACAACGGTGCGGTGCCAGGGGAAGGAAGAGGAGAGTTGATGCCCAGGTCAATGGAGCTCTACGCCAACCGACCTCTTCCTCCAATACCACCCCACGCCCGGCGCAGTCCAAGCTCATCTCCCGGCCCAGAATCGTGGAAGATGAAGCCTCTTCCTCCGTGCCCCCAGGATAACAACCATCAGCCTCAGAATCAGAAGCAACAGGAATATCACCAACGGCAGCAGAGGCTGCATATTGCAATGGCTACCCCCTCCAGCCACCGCGCCAGCTTCCCTGTCGCACGCTCACATACGCTCACCCGCCGGCCCATCCACAAGGCCCATCAGATCACAGGATTTGACCTGGACGTCTACTGTCACGACGACACTGACCCGCTGCTATCAAAAAAGAGTCAGCAGGTGACCACCTTCACTGACAGGTCGACGGCAATGGACTATCACAGTATCGCCTCCGAACTCGCAACCTGCCGCACGTCTTCCTCCTCGTCGCGTTCTTCCTTCTCGTGGACATCTTCCATCAACATTAACAGCAGGCGATACTCTCCCTCCCTGTACACGTCGTCCACCCCGGGGCAACGGACAAGCTACGCGTGCTCAGTCTCCGCATCAGCAGGAGAGGGCCAGGGCCAGGGTCAGCCCGTTAGTGCGTTTGAGAGCGATTCGAGCGATGATGAGAGCAATGACCTGACCAGGTTTGTCGGGTCAATACGGGGGCTTGTTGGTGGGGCTGCCACCAGCACCACGATGAGGCTCAAGAGATGGAGCCTGTCGCAGGGGTCACCGTCACCTACCTCTTGCAAGAGTCCGAGTCCGCTTGGAGTGGTGACCGAGGACGTGAACAGCAAGCCGGGCAGCGATAACGGGAACGGGTTGTATTAGTAATTTCCATTTCACTGGCTGGCTGATATGGGCTCTTTACGGGGGCTCAGTCTTTCTTTTTTGTCCTAGGCCTTTGCTTTTTCGTTCCTTCCTTCTTCTTTCTTCTTCACTATGATTTTGCTCCTTTCTTTTTGCTGCTTCTTCGCTCTTTCCATTGGTATCAAGATTGAATGTGGCATGACAGCGACAGCCATTTACGCAGCGACGACTATGATGATTCACGTTCTTCTTCTCTTACAGATAATCGGATCTTAATAGCTACTGCCACTGTTTCTGCTAGCCACTTTCCATTGTCCTCAGATCTAAACGTAATATGAATTATTCGTATGTAAGCTGTCTCTGCCACTAACACCGGGTTGCCCCACCCCCGCAGCCGCGTTATCGATAGCCGAGGCGGCACTTGGGCGCAACCCGATCCTCGGGTCCCCGCCCCTCGACACTCGTCCTTCTGAGATCTGACCTCTGATCTCTACCAAACAAGTCTCGATCCGCATATGCACCATACTACCCCTTGATTCTCTCCATCGTTGTCACCGCAACCTCGACCTCAACCAACCTTTAACACACAAAGTATATCCTCTACCTCTACCTGCCTGCCTGTCCGCCTGCCCCGCGGGCCCAAAGATGACGACGGCCCAGACCGCCTCCTCGACGGATGACATACCGTCAGTGCCCCCAGAAGTATCAGCGGAAGCAGCAGCAGCAGATCCGAACCAGGCATTTCACGACGTCGAGGCCGTGCAGGCCGCTCTGCGCGAGATTGTCAAGGACTCATCGTACTATGACGCATCTGCCATGGCGCCTCTGAGTCCCCTCTCAACAGTTAGTTTTATACAGCCCTGATCCCTCCTCTTCCTTTCATTGTTTTCGCGGGAGATTCCTCAAAAGGGATGAAGAGGAGACGCATACTTTTTTCTCACACAAACACCAGATGGCCATTGCCCGCCTCCGAGCCTACCGGCCCCCGCCATTTCCCCTGTGGGATAAGCTCCCCGCCCGGAGACGAGCCGCCGTCCTGATCCTTCTGTACGCTGATCGATGGGGTGACCTGCGCGTCGTCATCACTATGCGCGCCGCCAACCTGCGCAGCTTCTCGGGACATGCGGCCCTGCCCGGTGGCAAGGCTGATAGTATACAAGAGACGACTTGTGCGTTGACTCCTTGACCCTTTGGCCACCGCCCATGAACGTGGCACGTGCTCATTTAACATATGACGTGCTGACACTGCCAAAAGACCAGATTGCTCGCCGCGAGGCCTCTGAGGAGATTGGCCTCCCCTTGGACGACTATGGGCTCCCGAAACCGTTCCGCATCGAGCAGCTGTGCGAGCTGCCGCCTTCCCTGGCCCGTACACATCTTGTTGTCGTGCCATGTGTGGCCTTTCTCCACACGGACCGGACGGCTGACAGCAATGCCAACGGTAACAGCAACAGCCAAGTGAATGGAAATGGAAATAGTGTCAATGAAAGTGGCGATGGTACCTCAGAATCAGGCATCGTCGTAGAAGACACTATGATGCCCCGCCTCGATGCGCGCGAGGTGGCCGCCGTATTCAGCGCGCCGCTGTACAACTTCCTCCGCAAGACGGATCTACCCCCTCCCGCAGGTAGCGGGCAGACGCTCCCGGGGGGGCACTTCTACGACGGCTTCTGGCGCGAGTTCAAGGAGTACCCCTGGCGGGTGCACAACTTCTATGTGCCCGTCAACAACCAGCGAGTGATAAAGCCGAGGCGCAGGCGGAGGAGCAGTGCGGTTTCTACTGGAGGCAAGGCAGCAGCAGCAGCAGCAGCAGTGCAGCCTGATGAAAAGGCCGGCGCGCAAGAGGTCCTGGCCGACAATTTAGATGAGAATGGGCGGTTCAAAGTCTGGGGTATGACAGCGCGGGTACTCATGGATGCGGCGAGGATAGCGTACGGCGAGGAGCCGGAGATGGAGCACAATGAGGACTTTGGGGACGGCAAGATTATCATGGCGGCAGAGCAGGAAGGTGCTCTCAAGGATGAGTCGGACAGGGGCAAGATGTAGCCGCGGTTGGTTCAACACTCCAGGATCCTGATATACCCCCCGTGAGTTTTTACATGTCAAATAGATGGCTTGTATATTCGCTTCCCATATCCAAGAACTAGCATCCAGTATCACCATAATACTAGTATGTGAACCCCGAACAGGCTCCCATGTGCAAAACAGTACTGTGTAATACCAAGCAAGCCATAACAGGCTAGGCAAAAGACGCACGGCCCGGTAGCACGACCGCCTCAATGGCAGACCTCGTCCTTGGTGGCGGGCGATCCCTCCCCAAAGACAACGTAGCCGGCAAAGGCACCAGCCGCCACAGCAATCATGACCCAGCCATTGTACGTCATGAAGACGAGCCTTTCGAGGTACCATACATATTAGCGTGCAACCAGGAGGAGAAGAAAAGGAAGAAGAGAGAGTGAGCCTACATGAGCATAAGGCCGTAAAAGTTCTGAAGAGCATACAGCACTCCCTTTGTGACGTGGGCCCTCTTCGAGGCATCTTCCTGGTTCTGCCCTGGGCGGACGAAGGGTGTCGTTTCAGTAACGGGGTCTCGGATATCATCATCTGCATCGGCGGCGGCGGCTGAAAAGTGGGAGGATTCATGGCCACTGTGAGAGGGATGCGAAGAACATTGGGGGGAGGAGTAGAGGGAGATGGTCACACAAAGAAAGGGGATAGGGGGCAGGAGGTGACTCACTGGGAAGAGAGCCGACACGGCTGGCGACGGACTTTTCGTAGCGACGCGAGACAGACCGGAGAGCCTCGTAGCCCATGGAGATGAGGATGACGGCGATGAAGGAGACGACGAGGCTGAGGGGGGAACGGACGTGCCACTGGCGGAAGACGATGCAGAAGTTTGTGGTGTCCCAGTTGAAGAGCATCTATGGCTGGTGAAGGTCAAGTTAGCTAGGCGTGCGTCTTGAGGGCAAGATCGGACTGGGCTGGGGGGGTTGGACTCGCATTCATCTTGCACATGTCTTCCATGCCATCGCCGCCGCCGCCGTGGTGGCCGTGGTCCATGCCTCCGTGGTCCATTCCTGAGTGGTCCATTGAGTCTGCGTGTGTGTTGGATATAGAGAGGGACGTTGTCCTTGAGCAATAATTGATGGCTGTCGATGATGAAGGTGGTTTGGTTGTGGTGATGGTGGTGGTGATGATGTGACTGACGACGGCGCGAGCTCAAGAGTGGAGAAGACGGGTGGGAGCTTGGGCAGCTCCATCAATGGATGTCTGATAATGTGCTACAGCGGTAGTTATAGCAGTTCCAGCTACCAATGCTGTTGCAGAGACCTGTAACGCCCCCGTAACGCCGCTCACGGATAAACGGCAAACGGCGAATGGTCAGATTGTCGCGGAAACTGGTCCTGTCTACTCGTAAAGCCTCAATTGCCCTCATTCCTTCTCATCGATCTCTCAATAATATGCAGCGTATAACATTCGGGCTGTGCCTGTGCACTTACTTGGGTATATATCCTTGGGCTCTTAGAACATGCAGACAATCAAGCTCCAACTATAGCGTCTACAACTGGTCTCTTGGAGCTCACAATAAGATATGAATGAGTATTTCATGAGTCGCAACAGCACAACTCATGCAACTCTCTCATCTAGTTGAATGCGTTTCATGGTATGAACAGGATGATGACAGGCGCTGGATTTTATAGTGTCCGTTTCATGATGGAAGGACCAAAGAATGCGATCAACTAATATCACAGTGGCCGATACCGCTGAAAGTGCCCATCATCTACTAGGACCACTTGCATGTGCAGGTCGCTCTCATAGGTAGATACGGGTGCGTACAGAGGTCTTGTTATCATGAGAGCGAAAGTCTGCCGCAATGGCGGTCTGCCTACTAGATACATACGCGCCCCCAAGGGGCTCGTGCGCTAGAGGCCAACGATCTTGGTACGTACCTAGGTACATAGTAGCAGTACCTCATCCCCCATATTCCTTTGTTGAAGCCGGCGGCGATAATTTTGCTCTACTAAAAAGCAGCGTTCGGATGTTGGTGGTGGTGATCGCGAACAATAAACAAAGAAATTCTCGAGGTCGCATTCTAATACTCTGCGCCACCGCCCCGGCCATCTCTCACTTTTTTTTGGCAAAGAAGATGATGTCTTCAGAGAAGGATCTGTCCCTGTCTCCTCCTCCTGCCAACAAACGGCAGAGTGGCCCCGCCGCGAGCAAGCCTACCCCAAAGCGCCGCAGACTCCCAAGGGCGTCGTCAACTGCGCCTGAGGAGGGCGACGAGGAAAACGACAATTCCCGAAGAGTAGTAATTACATACATCTTCTATTTCCTTCTTGCCAAACGCCCCCAATCTCTTGCTGACCACCATGCGCACACGCAGTTCGTTCCAGGAGTGGGGCGCTCCGTTCCCTGTGACGGGTGTGTGCGGTCTGCCAGCTCGGGCAAGGCCGACAAAGGCGTTCCCCTCTGCAGGGACATCGCCAACTCACCTCGGGCGAAGCGATGCGTGCGCTGCGCGCAAAACAACCACTCGTGCGCTCCGGTGCAAAAGGGCCTGGAGCCCTACGCCAGTCGGTACGCCGAGGCCATGGAGGCCAACGATGGGGAGGTATGTGTGCGCTTTCCACTCACTGGTGGCGCGAACTAACGCTTTGACACCGCACAATAACAGCTCATCGTCGGTTTCCGGACCGCCCTTCCGCTGATTTCCCAGCTCATCGGGGAGGACTTTGATACGTACGCGCCGGCCTCCGCCCGCGAGCCCACCGAGACGCGCTCAGCGTCCGTAGCACCAACCGCGCCTGACGCTTCTGTTGAGGGCCGGCGCGACGCACTGCGCTCCGCTTTGGAGCTGGTTCTTCCCGTCCTCATTCCGTAAGGCCACTCCCGGCGCCGGGTGCCTGATGTTCCCGTGCTTGCTGTTTTCTGCGTTCTTTCTTTCCCCCGGTGCGTTGCGCTGTTCGATTATATAGGAAATACACGGATGTCTTGTTGCGCTTTCACCTCCCAGATCATGCTCATTCCACGTTTTGGTTCTTCAGATTCATGAGGCCAAACGATCTATCTCTAGGTACGTACCTCGTACCACATGCAGTATTATTGATAATGTGACAGGAACGATGTGTACGAAGTAATAAGAGTACCTTTCCCCTCCGTACTACTAGAGTAAACCGTCATCGTGACAGTGACGTACCGAGGGTGAGGATGACTGAGCCGGCAGACGCGGACTTCAAAATGATCACAAGACTGAAAATAGCCTCATCCTCGGGATCCAAAAGTCTTTGAGGGGTTTCCACTTGCAGTAACTGTTCGTACAAGTAAGCATTTGATTCACCAGAAGTGTTACACCTGCGTACGTACTCGCCGAAAAGTTTGCCCCATCAGATCGCTATTGATAAGCACCATGAGGTGGGGGCGGGGCACTTGCACGGCGGCTTCTGGTGTATATTATGAGATCAGTTCATCAAGCTTCAACAACAGCACGTCTACGAGCACACACACACACACACTGCATACAACACATTCTACCCTACATTCATATCACCATGCTCGGCCCGCCCGTCAATATACCCAAGTGGTGAGTCGGCCGTGATGGACTCATAACGTACCCCGCCTCCTCCTGAAGACAAATACTGAAGCCTTGAAACCCTGAAACCAGGCTCGAGGAAAACTCGCATCTCCTCCAGCCTCCCATCAACAACTACTGCGTCTGGAATGACGACTTTACTGTCATGGTGGGTTCTGAATTGACTGAATCTTGATATGCCCTTTGTCCCGTTCCCTCCACGCCTTGGGCCCATATGGGAAGGCGCTGACTCACTCACTCACTCGCTCTTGCAGATTGTCGGCGGCCCCAACGCTCGCACGGACTACCACATCAATCAGACGCCCGAGTGGTTCTACCAGCACAAGGGCGCCATGATGCTCAAGGTGGTGGACGACGGAGAGTTCCGCGACGTCATCATCCACGAGGGCGACATGTTCCTGCTCCCCGCCGACACGCCGCACAACCCGGTGCGTTTCTCCAACACGGTGGGCATCGTGCTCGAGCAGCGCCGCCCGGCCGACTCGGTAGACCGCCTGCGCTGGTACTGCCACAATCTGGCCTGCCGCAAGGTCGTCCACGAGGCTGCCTTCCACTGCACCGACCTGGGTACCCAGATCAAGGCCGCTGTTAACGACTTCAAGGCCGACACGGACAAGAGGACCTGCCGCGCCTGCGGGGAGGTGGCTGACTCGGCGCCTAAGCCGGGATCTATACAGGATCCGAATCTGTCTTGATCGGTGGTTCCTTCCTGCCCCCAAAAAAAACAAGAAAGAATGAAAGACAGAAAACAAAATATGTGAAATGTAGTTGTATATCTTTCTTCTGGCTCTATTCTGGATCCTGCCCTGTATGCTATGCCCGATGTGTTTGAATACATGCTTCTTCTTACTATGTCTTCTTTCTTCTTGCTTCCTATCCTTATGTCTCGGCAAACACATACGAGCTAGGCGACTCCTCGACCTCAATGTCAATCTTGCCCTGCTCAATCTCCTTGCCGCCCACCCTGATGCCCGCGCGGATCTTGTCGCCGGGGACCACGGGCCCGACGCCCGAGGGTGTGCCCGTGAGGACAATGTCACCCGGGTGCAGCGACATGACCTTGGAGATATCGCTGAGGATGCGCGGGATCTGGTAGATCATCAGGTTGGTCGAACCCTCCTGGCGCGTCTGCCCGTTGACGCTGAGGAACAGCTCCGCGTCGTGCGGGTCCGGGATCGACCCTTTGGGCACCACCTCGCTCAGCGGTAGGAACGTGTCGAAGCCCTTGGCGATGTCCCACGGAAGGCCCTTGCGCTTAGCCTCGTCCTGCGCGTTGCGCGCCGTCATGTCGATGGCCACAGCGTACGCGCCAATGGCGTCCAGCGCGCCCTGCTTGTCGTCGGCCTTGAGGTCGCGCACCAGCTTGCCGATGACGAGCGCCAGCTCCACCTCGAAGTGCATGTCCGTGCCCTTGGGGCGCAGCACCGGGCCCTCCCCAGGCAGGACCATCGAGGACGGCGGCTTCAAGAAGAAGAAGGGCTGCTTGGGCTTGTAGTTGTTGAGCTCGGTGATGTGGGCACTGGGAAGGCAGGCAGGCAGGAAAACAGTCAGCATCGGCCCTTGCAAGGTTACCCCAGTCCACATTCAAGTCCAAGACGTCCGACGCGAGCGTCCCAGCGAGAATAACGCATCGGACTCCTATTCCGGATGCTCAGCATTTACTCACGCGTAGTTGCGCCCAATGCACACCACCTTGCCGGCCTGCTTCAGAGGCGACTGCGACGTGGCCACGGTGGCCATGGTCCTCCTGAGTCCAAACATTTCTGTGTCTGAAGAAGTCGAGGTAGAAAATCAATTGAAGAAAGGGAACAGAGAGAAAGATCGAATGTCAATTCCCCGAGGTTGACTATTTCGCCGATGTTCGGGAGGGGGGTTCGCAAGGTTGGAAAGGGCAGGTGTCGCCATAGCTCGGCAAGCGACGGCAATCCCTCCGAGTTTCGTTATCGGTTGGGCCCCTCACCCCCTTCGGATGCCATCCGCTGTCCCTTATCAAAAGCCATTCATCACCACACATTACCAATTATTACCCGACGGATAAGTCATGGAATACAACTTGCACAACGCATTGCTACTCACTACTACAGAATACCAAGATATTATCATGTCCTACTCCAAGCGCTCGAGATAGGGCTTTACTTTAGTACCGGGTTTCTCTTTCCCTTCTCTCTCTTATGCTGAGTATAATATCGCTCAATGTGAACATGCACAGGCCAATGAATGAATCCTCCCGCCAATAGCCATGCCGGCTGCTCTGCTCCCCAGACAAAAGGGGTTCAAAAGAAGATGAGAAAGACACGAAACGGACAAAGCACTTGTGTACCAAATTATCAAGATTAAAAGAGAAGGGAAAGAAGGTGAGGGTCGCTTATATATAAATCTTATGAAAGCCGAGGTCGTGGGATCCAGTCCTCTTCGATTGGTTACCTCTTTTGAGCTCAGGCGACGTAGCGGTACATGGACGGCGAGCCTTCCTCGTCCGGTCGCTCGAGGTAGTCCCTCATGAGCAGGTCCTCGATGCGCTTCTTGACGAGAGACACCTCTGGTTTGAACTGGCCAACAAGCTGTCCGAGGACCTCGCTGACGAGGTGTGAGTGACTTAGTTCTTTGCGGGATCTATATTATTATGTGTTAGCCGTATGTTTTTTTTCCCCAACAGTGTACCATGGGGTCATCTTTCACAGCCCGGTGCGTACGTACTTCATTATCCTCACAATGGCAGCGTCAACCACGTGGCTTCTCGTCTGGTCATTCTTCTCCTCAGTCGTCTTACGCTCCTGAATGTCCTCGGCTTTGGACGAGGCGTTGATGATGGGCGCCTTGATGCGCACCGTCTTGCTGACAAACGATGCGTTGAAGCGGAACTTGTCGCCCGGCTTGACGTTCCGGGTGAGGGGTTCCTTGGCGAGCACGCGCGACTTGGGTGGAACCGAGATGGACGTTAGGGTGCGCACGAGGTCTGAGGCCGCGATGTTCGTCTTGGCCTGGATCTCCTCAAATGAGAGGGCTTCCCCTTCACCGAGGTCGTTGAAAAGCTGCAGGACCACCATGCCGTACGTCGACACGTTGATCTCGTACCGTCGCTCGCGTGCCAGGGCGCCCTGCTTGCCCGGGATGGCGGGGAAGGTGCACTTGATGTCAGCGCTGCCTGTACTGCCGATCCACGTGAGTTTACGGCCGTTGCGATTCGAAAGGTAGAACTGCTCAAAGCTGGCCTGCAGCCGCGCCACGTCCCTGGGGTACGTGCACGTGACGCGCGACGCCGACGCCTCGCCAATCTGCGCCGTGCGGCCCATGACTTCGGACGGCCAATTGTTGGTCGTAAGGACGCTGATGCTGAGATCAATCGTCTTGGGGCCCTCGTCGCTGGCTGCCGCGCTCATGTGGTCCCGGTACCCAGACGTCAGGTCTGCCGACGTCACCAGGTCGCGGAACATGCCCTCAAACTTAGTCGTGAACTGCTGTCCCATGTCCTGCTTCATGCGAGAGATGATTTGCTTCTCCACGTCGTGGCTTTCCGACTTGCCATGGAGCAGCCTGCGCGCGAGGTGACGCTGGTAGTACGTCTGGAAAAGGTCCTTGTCCTGCAGGTATCGTATGAGGACAATGGCCTTTTCCAGCACCGCGTCCACCTCAGCCTCGGTCTTGCCCTTGATGCCCCTCTTCAGGTTCTCGTCGATGAAGAGGGAGACGTACTCAGACGACCTGGAAAAGATGTTGATGAACTCGGTAAAGCTCTTAGCGAGCGCGCTCTGGATAAGTAGGTCCTCCTGGAAGCATTGCGTCCACAGATTATCAAACTTGTCCTTGAGCCGCAGGATGTCATCAACCCATTTGATGGCCGCGGCCGTCTGCTGGGCTGCATGGTTGAGGACCTTGGGCTTGTCGCCCTTGTCACCCTTCTCACCGTCGCCGTTCTCCTCTCCTCCGGGCTGGGTCGTGGCGAAGTTTATGTTGTTGAGGGCTTTCTCCACTTCGAGACCGAGCTCTACCACGCGCTTCTGCAGTATCTTGCGGAGCGCCGTCTTTTCGCTGTCCACCCTGGCAATGAGACGGTATAGAATGGAGAGGTCAAAAATCTTGTCATTGTCAATCATCCACTTGAGCCCACTCCCCTCAAGGGCCAGGAATTCACTCAGGTGGCTCTTGATGAGCTCGTCCTCGACAACGGCGCACACTCTCGGCAGTGTCTCGAGCTCTAGGGTGGTACCGCACCGGTCAACCTCCTCATTCAGGCGCTTATCAGTCTGCCGCAGCCACGAGCTGGCGTCCGCTTCGCGCAGCAGACGCTCGCACTCTTCGGCGTAGTACTCTCTGCTATATTGGAGAAACCTGGGCTCGAACACGAGCAGGTAGAGCTTCTCGTTTTCATTCTCGGTCGAATCCTTGAAGAGACAGCTGAGCATGCGGCTGCAGCTGCGGACGAGCGCCCTATCAATCACGTCGCCCTCGCGCTCCATGTGAATTTGGTCCATCATGACCGACGTGAGGATATCCATGACGAGCCTGTCGGAGCTCCCGTCCAGTTTGGACTGCAGGATGTGGTCCCTAAATAGCGCTATCGTCGTCGAGAAGATTGAGCTTCGGTTGGGGTCGGTCTGCGTGAAGCCTCGGTCGAGGTACATAAGGATGTCGGCCGTCATGTTCATAGACATGTTGTGATCGTCCCATGTGTCGCGAAGACCCTTGAGGAACTTCTCGCCAGTCTGCCGCCGCTCGTTTGCCGACGTCGGTGCGGATAGCCGCCCTTCGCCGATGCCGACAAGGCTCTTAGTGACGAGCTGCTCGATCTTGGGGATAACATTCTGGGCGAACCACTCCTCCTCGAACTTGGTGACTCTGTCGTAGAGCTCGTCGCCCTTCTTCTTCAGGACTATCTTGTATGCGGCGCGGTAGAGCTCCTCAAACGACAGGCGACTGCAGTTCTTGTTATGTATGTCTCGCAGTGCCTCCCTCAGCAGGTCCCAGCATGCCTCGAAGTCGGATCCATCGGTTGGAGCATTCGGCTTTAGTAATAATACAGTGTTAGCAGGGTGTCCATTTCTAGCCTGTTCTAGCCTCTGAACGCTCCTAGGTGTCTCATTCATCCTGTTTCTGCGCATTTTACTGACGATCACTGGGGATGCTGCCCGTAGGGTGATGCGTCCGTGAAAGTACGACTATGAAGCGGTCTGCGGGGGAACAGACAGCAGTGCAAATGAGGAGTACCGGGAGGCGAAGAGAAGCTGCCCATCAACCTCATGTTGCATGTTTGCCTCCATGGAGTGGTCATACTGATTTCCTTCTCCTCTCCCCTTGAGGTTCACACAGGAGGCATCATGAAAGGAGATATGAGGTACCTACCCGAGCTATGCGGCGAGGCGGGCGGATGCGGCCGCCTCGAGCGCCCGCACCCCCTCGCCCAGAGATCATGTCGCCCCGGTATAGTTGTAGTTATCAGTCGCCCATGTATATTCGCGGCGGATCTGTTGATATTTTGCTGGTATCGAGGGGTTGGCGCGATACGTCGCGACGCCAAGAGCTCAGGTCGAAGGTGGAGGGGTAAACGGATCGTCGGGCGATGTAGAAGAGCAATGTTTGTACTGTATAGAGAACCAGCTTCAGAGAATAGAAGTATGACTTTTGGTCACTTATAACAGTTGAACGGCGTCCACAGGGCCTACTCGTGACAAATAGGGCACGCAGGGATAAGGATGGCTTTGGTGATGCAGGATACTAAGTGAGTAGTGAGTAGTGACTTGCGGACGAAAGAGTCGTCCCGCTTCCCCATGGTCGTGGAAGCGCTTGAGACCTTATCGATAGAGACAACCATGTGGCGGGCCAAAGACCAAAATGGCGGGAATACGGCGCAAGTTTGATCCGCTCAAAGCTCTGTACTGCACCTGCCTGCCGCCGCCAAAAGCGCCGCCCGGGGGAGTGTCGAATCACGTGCACCGACGTATCCCAGCGAAGAATGCGGGCGTGAGCTAACGACTACAATTTCAGTGACCCAAAGGCCAAAGCTAGACCAGCCTCTCGCGACGACCACACTACCGACGCGACGACAGACCTTACTCCTCCCCCGCCACCATCCCCAGATACTGTCGGCCTGAGAGTCTGCAACTGCAGCAGCCGAAACCGCCAAGATGAAGCTTGTGAGGTAAGACGGTGTGGTCCAATGCGGCGGCCCCTCCAAAGCTTCCCCGAGCTCGACATGCGTGGTACCTGGGAACGTATAAAAACTGACAATGGCTGGCTTGCACACAGATTCCTAATGAAATGCACCAACGAGACGGTGACGATTGAATTAAAGAATGGTACAGTCTAGTTCCCTTCTTCTTGGCTTGTCGCCGACGGCAGCATGAAAAGACTGGCAGAGCCCGACCGACTAACCCTCCTCCGACAACAGGCACAATTGTCCACGGCACCATTGCCTCCATCTCGCCGCAGATGAACACGGCTCTACGCAATGTCAAGATGACAGCCAAGGGACAGGACCCGATCCCACTCGACTCGATGAACATCCGCGGCTCCACCATCCGCTACTACATTCTGCCCGACTCGCTGCCGCTCGACACGCTCCTCGTCGACGACGCACCCAAGCCCAAGAACAAGGCGCGCAAGGAGGCCGACCGCGGCGCTCGTGGCGCCCGTGGCCGTGGTCGCGGAGGTCCCCGTGGCCGTGGAGGTCCTCGTGGTGGCCGCAGGGGTTGAGTGCACGAGCAACACCATGCACGCTAAGAGGAGGAGGGGTAACGGGAGGCGGAACACCACGACGACAATGACAGTTTTGCAGCAGGCCAAAGGGGGTATATCGGCGTTTTATTTTGGGACGTTTTTATTTACCATGAGAGAAGAAGGTGAAAAAAAACTGCTTGTTATTACAAACATCATGCGGGGAAGGCTCCGGTGCCGGTTGGGATATATTGCATTACACAACCAAAGGAAGCAACCAAAACAAAACAAAAAAAATCACAAATACCCAAACTCATACGGAGAATGCCCTTGTCCGTTCTATATCAATGGACAGTAGCGTTGCGAAACGACACAGCCAGTATAAATCAATCATCACTCCCTCCATATCCGTACAATCTGCAACTTTTCCCGCCCAGCCGTCTTGCCACTTGACCCAACCGTGAGAGCCCTCCAGTCGGATCCAAGCCGCTCTGCTATCCTGGCCTTGGCCTCGTCGGGCTTGTTCTGCGCGCAGAAGAGAATGTAGGCGCACCCGCGGTCCGAGAGCGTCTGAGGCAGCGCGTCAATCAGCCGGTCCGTCGTCTCCATGCCGTCCTTGCCGCCCGCGTACGACAGCGAGAGAAGGTACGAGTCATGATCAAACGGTACCTTGCCGCCCTCTGGCACGGGCGCCTCGTGCGGCGAGAAATCATCGGGGAGCACAGGCATCTCGGATGTGGGCACGTAGGGCGGGTTAAAGATGAGGATGTCGACGGCCCCCCGCCTCAAGCAGGTGGTCAGGTCACCCATGGATGCGCCCAGAAACCCCCTTGCGTGCGTGTCCCGGTTGTCTGCCTGCGCCTGCTTGACAGTCTGGCTGGTCGCTCGGCAGGCGTACGCGTTCATGTCGATGCCCGCCGTTAGGACAGCCCGCGTGCCCAGTAGAGTAGTAGCGTGGGCGTGGACAAAGGCCAGGACCACGCCTGAGCCAGTGCCCACCTCGACTGCGAGAGGGGCAGGGCCGGCGGCGAAGCGGTCGGTTAGAAAAGATGTCTCGGATGCGCTGGAGAGGGTGTCCAGCAGCAGGAAGGAGTCTTCTGCTGGCTCATAGACTCGCTCGTACGGGACGTGCGAAGTATCTGGTGTGGGGAGCATGGTGACCACGATAAATGTCGTCCTTGTGATGACTTCGTCCTTGGGATGACTTGATTGTGTATTTTTCTTCGCAGATTGAATCAGAGCTTAGGATGGGTATTTTGGGTCAAGCAAGTCTTGTGTTGGCGATATCATAGGACCGTGAGATGTATAAGTTGAGGTTTCAATTTTTCCCACCACCTTGGGTCGTTCCCCGCTATAACCTTTGACTTCACATCTTCAACTCAAACTCAACCCCGTCCCATTACAGTCCACTGTATACCAGTTTGAAGACCATCACATAACTCTGCACCCAAACCTGACTTCCCAGCCCCAATCCTCCCTCGCCGGCCCAGTCCCCCACTTGAACCCCGACCCTTTGCCCTGGACCATGCGCACGGTATTGGGATCACAGTGCTCGTAGGATTGAGAGTACGGATACTGCTGTTGCTGTTGCTGCTGCTGCTTCCCGAGCCCGTGACCGGAACTGTAATTATTGCTTCTCTCACACTTGGGACATGGCCTCGACAAGGTGCGGCATATCGTAGGCGGGGAGTTTTCGTCAATGGTGCTGCCGTCGGTGGCTGCAGCTACTGAGGTGAAGACGTCGCAGGTCATGAAGCCCATCCCGGGGCCGCAGGGCTCGCTGATGACGGCCCAGATGTGTTTGCATTTTCTATGCTGGAACAAAACTGTCTTGCACATGCTTGTCTTCTTCTCGCTTGACTAGGGAAGGGGATTCTCTTGTCGGTTGTTTGTTGGAAAGTGCTTCGATGCGGGAGGTCGCACCTGCTGGTAAGATGCCTAAGGTTACTACTATGTAGTGTTGAAGGGGTGAATCAAAGGTCAAGGCATGACTGACAAACACAACGCTCTCTATTCGTATATGATTTTTCGCTGGCAGTAAAGGCAGGTGCAGACCACACCAACTACTACGTCTGTCCCCTAAACGACGACTCAACTGCAAACCCTTCCGACTCGTCCAGGCTCCCCACTGCTGCATCATCCTGCTTCTCTCCATCGGCCACCTCCTCCACCTCCTTTCCCTGCACCAGTCTTGTCATGAGGGCCTCCATCCTAGCCATGGACTTTTCCATAGCATCGAGTCTACCCGAGAGACCCTCGTAGTCCTCCGTCTCGGAGAAGGAGCTGCGCAGTCGTTGCCGTATGCCTGGGAAGGTGGAATCGCGTCTCGACACGGGTTTCTTAGGGTTGTTGGGGTCAAGGGTAGCAGGCGAGCTGGTACCACTCCTCCCAGTAGCGGCGTTGGCGGCAGATGGCAAACCTGACTCGGGACCGGCGTCGGTGCCCCTACGCACAAACTGCCTCCGAATCAGATGCCTCGTCATCTCATCGTCGACGGCGATGTCATCGGCCACGTCGTCAGGCGGGGGCAATTCGAAGACAGCACGGACGCTGTTCTGTGCCGACAAATTCCACCGCTGGAAGAATGCCTTGGGGGATGAGGTGACTCTGCTGCCCGGGCCGGGCCAGAGGAGGCGGCGCTCGGCCACGGCGATGAGTAACAGCACGGGCAGGTTGACCACTTTCACGGTGGCGACGTGGATCTTATGGAACCAGCGGGGGCTCAAGACGAACTTGAGGGGTAGAAACACAAAGACGGCGAGGATGTTGAACGGTGGCTGGTATGCAAAAACGGCGTCGGCCTTGACGCCTTCGAGGGTCAAGACAGCCTGGCGGAACTGCATCTCTGCCACGGCGTTGGACGAGATGTTACTGAAGGTGTTGGACAGCATGGACACGAGGATGGTCAGGAAAAGGGTGTTGCCGAGGAAGGCGAAAGCAATCATGAGGCTTGGGCCTAGGATGGGGTGGAATTCGGTCTGGTTCAGGTCAGTCCATGTTCATGTTCATGTTCTTGTTTCAGTATTTGCTCTAGGCGACATTGCAACATACCGAGCGATGAATACCTGTGCCGTCGAGCCCGAACCAGATGTAGATCATCCATTTGGAAATTGTTCTATGCACAGCGTCAGCGGTGAAAACGGGATCAAGCTGTTCTCTCGACCGATCGGATGGTCAACTTACGCCCACGGATGTGCCCCCTCGCCGAGCCACAGCAGGGACAGCAGGAAGCCAAAGAAGCACCAGGCCGACAAGGCGGTCAGGGCAAAGAAGTCAGACATCATAGATCTGAGCGACAGGAATATGAGGTTGTCGGATAAAAGGGTAAACGCCAAGCGGGGGATAAGCACGGGTGCGGCCAGGGCCAGGACGTCGAGCGACTGTTCAACCATGTTCATGTCGTGCTGGCTGCACCCGTAGAGTCGGGGGATGACGTAGACGGTGTAGATGATGATGAAGGCGACGTCGAGGAAGGACCAGAGATTCTGGGAGTAGACGTTCCTAAAGCCGAAGTTAGACAACATGGAAGAAAAGGAATAGAACTGCGATAGGTGTGGAGAACGGGTGAGCATACCATCCGTGCGCGAGAATGGTAGCAAACTGATCGAGCCCCCATCCAAACGCGTAGATGACAAACACAGTCTCCCACCAGCCCATGTCGGCCTTTTGCCTGATGACCATGACACCGACATAAAGGGCGAGCAGGATAGCAAACTGGATAGCCTCGAGGATGTTGCGGTTTCGGGGCACGATGAGACGGTATTGGTTGAGCAGGGGGGAGTCGCGGGGCTCGTAGAGCGAGATGGGCTTGAGCTTGTAGTGGTCGGGGATAATGTCCCATATGGTGGAGGGAGTGTAGATGATCTGGCCGTGGTAGATGGCCGAGACGACCTTCTGACACGAGGTTGAGCCGAGGAAGTGCTTGCTCTCGGTGAGGATGGCGACCTCGAGCGAGGGCAGCGTGCGGCGGTAGGTGCGTGACGAGGAGCGGCCCTCGGCCTCGCGGAGGACGTCGGCAGGCGCGTTCTGAAACGGCTCGAAGCCGGCGATTAGTATGTGGGCAAGCAGCAGGAGGCCACCTGGACCCTCGTCCTCGTGGTCCTCGTTGAAACGCCGCAGGATGCGCGTGGCGATGAGCTCGCAGATAGTGGCGCGCGACCAGTTGACGTTCTGGCGGTTGGTCAGATGGGCCTGCTCGTCGAGGAACTGGGCGCGGTTGACGAGCAGGCAGTAGACGATGGAGATGTCGTCGAGCTCGTAGAATTTGTCCACCAGGGGCCGCACCACCGTCACGTTGATGCGCACGTCGGTCAGCTGCTTCAGGCTCAAGTAGTCCTCCACCACGCTGATGATGTCGCGCCGCACACGGTGGATCGTCGTGTATACCGGCAGGTGGCTGTGCGGGTCCGGCCGGCAGCTGTATATGGGGTCGCCATTCTCGCCGTGGTCCGTGTATAGTCTGTTAAGGAGCGGGCGGCGCTCGTCGGGAGGCGCCGTCTCGAGCACGACGCGGCGTTGGCGCGGTGCAGACATCCAGGCGGGCGGGAGGCGGGAGGCGGACGGTCGGGGTTGGCGGCTCGGCCCTGCAGGGCCCAACAAGAGGGTAATCGTGTGTGCGTATGTGAAAATTGAATGGGAATCAACGGTCGTAGATGTGTTTGTTTGTTTGTCTGACGTATGGGCTTTGTTGTTGTCGGAGGAGCTGTTGATGTCGGATTGGTAAAATGCTAACGGCCAGTTATCGGTGCCAATGACGACGGAGGCGCTATCTCGCATGCCCCACGGTCGAGATCCATTGTAAGTGTAACAGAATTCAGGGCCCCGAGCAGGTACAAGTTGCCAAGAAATCGAGTACCCGACTTTTGGGGACTATTACGGAGTACGGAGTACTTCGTTCTATATTAAAGGCTGTCCCGGAGTAACAGGAACTAGCTACAATGGGCGGGGATAAAGGTCATTCCATCTTACAACTAGATCATGTTTGAGAAACAGCTGGTTAAGCCATGAAGAGCCAGACTAGGACCTTTTCGAAGATGCTCTTCAATCGGCAACTCGTGCAGTACTTGGGGGTCCATATACTCCCTGAAGCACAATTACGGGTACCTCGAGTATCAATGCGCATCCTAGTAGTACTACATATTAACTACTATAGTACTAAGTCTACGGTGTACCCCGTCTCTTGAACATCAACATCTACGGCCATGGCCGTATTAACAGTTATAAGTCAAGTTTGCACGCGACTTTCTAAAGAAGAAAACATGACTTGTCCATTGGATTTAGAATCAAAGCATCTAGACCTTTTGATCGGGCTTGACAAGTGTCCCTTCAATATCACTTGTACCTTGATCGAGAGTGCCAGGCTCATGGCCGATGATGGAGGCGAGCTCGGGACCGGCAAACTGGTCTCCATAGAACCACCAAAAGGAAGAGCAAAATATGATGAAGATGCCGATGACAACAGTGACAAAGTTCATAGAGTTCCCATCAACGTGGAGGGTGGTAGGGAAGCAGAAAAGCTGCGGCGGCGTTAGCCATGCTTGTTCCGAAGCTAGGGTAGGAGGTACTTACAACAGAGGTGAAGATGACGTAGGCGGCAGCAATGATGTTGATGAGATACCCGTAGCGGCCGAGCTTAAGAAGGCCGCGGGGCATGCTGACCTGGTGCTGCTCGATAACGCCTCGTCCCCTGATGACGAGGACCATGACGGGGAACACGTACGAGACGTTGAGGAAGATTGTCGAGCTGGCAGCGTATGCGCTGAAGGCGACCGTGGGGCCGAGGTATAGGAGACCAAAGAGGGCGGCGAAGGCGTAGGTGAAGACGACGGTCCGGACGGGGACGCTCAGGGAGGGAGAAATGTGGACGAAACTGCACGGGCACTCAGTTAGCATCTCTCTCTTAGCTGCAAGGCAGTCGGGTTGACCTACTAGTTGGCAAAGACGATCCCCTTGTCGCGGGCCATGGCCCAGACGAGACGGCTAGCACTGGTGACACAGGCAATGGTGCCGTTGATGAAGCAGACCCCGAGTAAGACTGTAAGGACTGTGGCGGCGGCCCGGCTGTGGGTGGCCCGGAAGAGCATCTCGGTAATAGGCATACCCGTGGCAGACCCGAGGACGGGGTCCGGGTCGACGAGGCAGAAGAGGATAATGACGGTGTGGATAAAGCCGGTGACGCCGCCGACGGCGATAGCGTAAAGGACGGCGCGAGGCACGTCGGCAGCCGCATGAGGCATCTCCTCGGCCATATGGAGGCAGGCGTCAAAGCCGCCAAGGGCCAGGGCCGGCTGTAGGAGGCCGAGCATCCAGGCCATGCCGTCGGTCCAGCCGGTCGTATTTTCAAAATTAGCGAACACGTAGGCCGCATCGGTCTTTTCCGACGTGGCCAGGAGGGTGATGCTCACGATGAAGACGCCCAATATCGACCAGTACACTAGGAGGAAGGAACGGCCTAGTCAGTACATGCATACATACATCCATGTATGTAACGATGAAGTCACCAGGCATGGGACGGGGCGCACGTACGAGCACCGTTGTCCCAGAAGCCGAGAATTCCGTTGCCCCAAATGTTGACGATGACGGCAAGTGTGACGATAGCAAAATAGATGAGATACGTGTCCCAGGCGTTGATTTCGAATCGGCCAGCAGAGGCGATGCTGGCGGCTGCGACGATGAATTTGGCTTCAAGGGGTTAGCCAGTACATCTTCATCACCCCGAGAAAAGCCGCGAGGCGGATTTGTACTTGGGATGCATGTAACAGGATATGTACTCATAGTCAACTCACCAGCAAAGAAACCCGAAGTGGTAGTAACTGTCAGCCAGCCAAGAACGGTGATCCAGCCAACCCAGAAGCTCTACCGTCGAGACATCGATAGTCAGCTTTAATCACGATCCTCCTCCAAGTTTTGGGAGGAAGGAGCAACCCCAGACTGACCAAAATCCTCTTGTGCTCATCCTTGGCCAGCGCATACACAAAGTGATATTGCCCCCCTGAAGTGGGCCACACGGCAGCCATCTCTCCCATGCTGGCACCGAGGCAAAGCGTACAGAAGACGCAGAACAGGAAGCCGTAGAGGATGCAGGTCGTTCCTCCCGAGGGAAGCACGAGGCCTAGTGATCCGCCAAGACAGATCCATGAGCTTGAGCTTGTTAGCAGGGTCCAAATCACATCAAAGAGTTGGCCTTCTGTCCAACATACTTGAGAATAGAAAACGTCATGGCCACCATTGTCACCCGCGACATGCGCTTCTTAAGGTGGCCGTTGACATGGCCATCCGTCGTTGAAAAGGACATTGCTGTTGCTGTGAACCGTTTGGCTCTACACGTAAGAGGCAATATTACTTTGTATCAAGTACCAAGTAGATACATATATGTATCGACTTCCAACATGACAGGGTCCACGTTTAAAGGAGAACTGCGGCTCTACCATTCATTATATACACATGTGTGTATGCCATCAGAGTAGAAGAAGACGACAGCTTCAACTATTGGGAGGGTCCACCCGACTCCAGATCCATAGTGTCCCATTCTACTCTCCTTGGCGAATCAACCCGGTCCGATAGCAGTAAACGGGCTCTGGATCTTAATGGTGGTATTAGTCGTATCAATACCCCGGACTAGTCCGTACCAACAATATCATCCCACACGCGCATGGGGCCATGGAGCGGTGCCGAGTGCCGGACATGTTCAATCTTGGGGGCGGCTTCTGATGGCCGGTTCGACTTGGCTGGACTATTTTATATGTACGAGTATTGATACTCGTACATATTTACTCCCAGTATCACCTGGTTGCTCCCAAGATGTCTACGTTTAATAGAAACACCTGTGCGCACTCACAATTGCTTCAGGATCAAGTCCCATCCCCACCATATATGCTACGGAGCAGTTCTCTTTCTCTTTCCTCCCGGCACCCAGAACTTGAAATGCATATCTATATGATGCAAGAAGCCAAAACTTTTACGTATTATGAATTTATGATGTATCTGCCATTGCCGCTACGGGTTTCGCCCCAGGGCCCAGGGGACCAGGTCCCAGAGATTCGGCAGCTATTGCGTCAATGTGGGGATTGGAGACGCCATGCCGAGTATGCCGAGTACTTGTGCCGAGTATGGAGTGTCTGGAGTATCGTCAATGTTGAACACTGAAGTGGGAGTTGATGTATGCGCAATCGAAGACCGTAGTATAGGATTCGGTAACCTAAGCAAGATATAAAGACTATACTCTGCCCTCTGACATACCAACTACCAAGTAATATTGGAGTAAGTTGGGGGGGTAGCCCAGCTCAGCGCTGCCATCTTCACCTCTCATAAACCACCGCCGTCTACATGTAGCGCACGTCGCCTTGAGTGTCAGATCACACTATAGCTCTTCTGCAATGAATGTGTCTTATTCTTCACGGAGTGATCTGACTAATGTATGTATTACAGCTACAACTTGGCCCTTCTAGTCCCCTCTGCCGCTCCTATCAACTCCCACGCATACTTCGCCATAGGCACCCTCGTGACGGCGTGATGCCTCGCCTTATCACTGCTCGCCTGCCTGGTGGCGTACCGCGCCGCGATCCCCTGGCACACCCCGGACAGCTTCCAGATGTTGAAGGCGGTGCCCCACGCCACCTCTTCCGGCGGCGGGTCCCATCCGGCCGTCTCGCCGTACCACGCCAGTATCTGCTCCGGCTGCGGCAGCCCGGCGACCCGGCCGGGCAGGAACCCCGACGTGTCATAGGGGCTCGCGCCAGGATAACGCGCCGTGTAGAAGTTGGTCATGAAGTTGCACACGTCGGACAATGGATGGCCAACCGTGGACATTTCCCAGCTATAAACAGCCAGTCAGCATACAATCCTCCTAGCACCCGAGGGACAAGGATATCAGGTGGACATACTCTAAAATACCAATGACGCGCGCCTCTGTCTTGTGAAAGACGATATTGTCAATCTTGTAGTCCCCATGGACCAGGGTGGTGCGATCCCGCGGCTGCCGCTCTGTGTCCCCAAAGAAGCGCACCATGTCCTCGAAGCGCGGCAGCTGCCCGACCGCCTCGCCCGTCTCCACGTCCACGACGCGCGCCTGGCTTGCGCAGACGGCGGTCCACGTGCGGATCTGCCGGTTGTAGAAGCCCGCGGGCCTGCCAAAGGTCGCCAGCCCCACGCCCGCGGGGTCCACGCTGTGCAGCAGCGCCAGCGTCCGCACCGCCTCGCGCCACAGCGCCGCCCGTTCGTCCCCCGACAGTCCCGGCATCGTGAAGTCCTCGAATATGCGCCCGTCCAGGAACTCCATGACGTAAAATGGCGTGCCCACTACGGAGACGTCCTCGCATAGCCCGTACGTGCGCGGCACGGGCACCGCCGTCGCCCCCAGCGCGTGCAGGATCCGGTGCTCCCGCTCCACCTGGTGAGCCGTCTTGGAGAGGAGCTTGCCGGGCGGCTTCTTGCGCAGAACAAACCGTCGCCCGTCGGACGCTGTGAGCTGGTATGTTGGGTTGGATTGGCCGAAGCCAAACTGCACCCACAGTCAGTCCGGGCCACCAAAAGACCGAGCGCAAAGACCATGTGTGCTCGGTGAATGGGTGCGTACCTGCTTCAGCTCGATAGGCGTCTTGATCTCGGGGACATTCTTCTCGAGATACCTCGTCAGTGCCGTCTCGTCAATCGGCTGGCGCACTCGTCCCGCCATCGTGTCGTGTGTGAGTTGAAGCTGCGACTGCCTGTCGCGTCCATTGAGCATGTCGGAGGTCAATCCATCGACACCATCATATACTCTCCATACACTATTCCCCGTTGCTGCGACCTACCGGGCCTCTCGGTTGTGTCAGCCGAGGTGTTCCACGCCACGGGTCCGGGTCAGTACATCCGATGCCGCCTACTGTATTTCCCCGCGCCCCCCCCCCGCATTTTTAGCCCCCAGGCCCTGCTCCCTATAGTTGATACAACTGTAATAGATTCATCTTCTCTTGTGCCGATATATGCCTCCTCGCTTCGCTCGCTCGTCTCCGTGCCTGCTTACTCCTGCAGTACGTGCGTTTGCCTCCGACCCCGGGAGCTCTCAGTTCACTCGCTGTTTCTGGTTTATACAGATGTTGATCCCTCAGGTATAGACCCAGCAGATATAGATCCAGCAAATATAGATCCAGCAGATATAGATACAATCAATATAGATACAGTCAATATACCTAATAGATGCATGGAGATTGAGTACACATAAATTCATCAGGTCATTCGTCCACCTAAGAAGACAGCGAAGATAACCAACGAATTAAGCAAAGCAATATAGCAAAGCAATCAAGGTAACCAAAGAAGAAAGAAGAAAGAAAGAAAAAGAAAAAGAAGAGGAAAAAAAAACAAAGTAATAGTGTATAGATTTCGTTGTTCGTGAGCGACCGGGTATCCATCTCCTCGTTACATTCTTGCCTCGTACGTGTGTGGTGGACACGTCCATTCATACCACACCACGATTCCCATTCCCTCCCGTTCCATGTACTCCATATGCCCAGTACGTATAGTATCGGTAATATATTCTCTTCATTTCTTCCATCTTCCCTCTTGGTGTCATTTTGTTTCTCTCCTTCATCAATATCCCCTCCTCTCACACCCCTCTCAGGCCCATCTCACAACTCCCACTCATCAATGTAACCTTCTCACAACATACATCGTGTTTTCCACCATCGCATCAACTTAACAAGAGTCGAAACAAGGCAAGGCAAAAATTCAAACTGCTCGCAGGGGGGTAAAGTCCAGTGTGAGCACATAATATGCTCCATAACTGTTGCCAGTCCAAATGCTGTATTAAGAAAAAAACAAAGATTCGTCAAGTCAAGACCAACGGGGAATCAAAAACAGGGGGGGTGGTTAGAACAAACAGACAAACAGACAAACAACTGGACAGACAGAAAAAGGAGACAGGTCCTCATAAGAACGAGGGGTGAGTAACGTCAGCCTCGTGAACCCAAAACCAAAAAGAAAAAATATAGAAAAAAAAAAAGGAAAAAAAAACCGCGGCGGAGAGGGTGTAAGTCTTCTTGTTGTCCCATTTCCGATCCGACCCAAGCTGCAGAGACATTTCGAGGCTTCGACAAAGAGGAAAAAATAGAGAACAGTAAAGAAAAAAAAGAAGAGATATAGAGGGAGAAAGAAGGAAACGATAGAAGGAAAAGATAAAGAAAAAAAGAAACGCTGTCACCCCATCTTCAATCCCATTTCCCATCGGCCAACTCCTTTCCCATCCGACAAGTGTGTACTTGAAACACGTGTACCTTCTGCTCCAACTCATCCGCGCACACAAGTTTGTAGCAATCTTTCCCCACATAGCCCAGTCCTCTGCCATCGTCAAATCGTTAAGACTTCCCTCATCCTCTCTCGGTGGTTGTTGTTTTTTTGCTCTCTCATGGTTTCTTGCGGGAGAGAGGAGGGGAAGACGGTAAGGTAAGAGGGGAGAGAAAGCTACTTGCGCAGTACTTCCCTGTCCCATCTCTCCTTGCTGCACTACACTGCATGCTGTGCCGTTCAACCCTCCTCCTCGCCTGTCGGGTTCTCCTCGTCCGTCTTAGCCCTCTTGGCCGCCGTCGACGGGCCAGTCTCGGACTTGCGCTTGCTGCCGGTGCTGGCACCGTCGTCAATCTTGGCGTCGCCGCCGTCGCTCTTATCCTTGTCCTTCTCCATGGCCGCAACTTCGTCGGCCGTAAGGAACCGTCCTCCTGGGCCGCGGGGCCTGCGCATAGCATGGTTGTGCCGCGACTCGTGCAGGTACGGTTTTCGGCCCTTAGACGTCAACCGGAGCTGCTCGTCCAGGCGTTGCCGCGCCACTCTCCTCTTGAGGATTCGGTGGAACTGCTTGGCGTTGACGTACAGCGGCGACTCCTCGACAGGAGCTGCCATCTCGGGCGACTGCGGGTGCTGCATCTGCGCCGCTGGCATCTGTGGGGGTGGCACGCCAGGCCGGTGGTTCATCATCGGCCCCGTCGGGCTGGCTACCTGGCTCATGCGCCGGTCGGGCATTCCGCCCATGTTGTTCATCCGCGGCGACGGCTGACCCTCCTTCTTTGCGCCGCCCATCCGCGGCGACGTCTGCGGCATGCTGGCATCTGGGTGCATGTAGGGGTAGTTTGACCCCGAGGCGGCCGCCGTAGCAGCCATGGCTGCGGCCTGGATTCCGGGCATGCCGTAGGGGACTTGCTGCATCCCCTGCTGGGGGACGCCATACTGCGTCTGATACATGTTGTGTCCTTGGGGAGGCTGTGCGCCTGGCTGCTGCTGTGATCCGATGATTGGTGACGTCTGTATCGGGTGCTGCTGCGGGTTCTGCTGCTGGGGGTAATGCGCGTATTCCATACTCTTAGAGGCGATGCTCTAGCAGGTATACACACGACGGGCAAGTCGTCGTCGGTGATGCGATTCGCAATCCGTCGCGTCTCAGCGAGGCGAATGGTGCGTGGGAGCTGTCCCGAGACGCGCAAAGGTCGGAGAGGGGCGGGAGGGTGTGAGTAGCGAATCGCTACGCGCGGTTCTCCTTGGACGGGTTTGGGGGGGCTTTAAAGCGCGATATATGGCCGGGCGCGTGTCCAATGTCAGGCTCCTGTCTGCTTTCGGGTTGGCGCCGGTAGGTTGGGTGCCAGGGGCTCCGGCTTTGCTAGCGATGCAGCGTGTGCTGGCAACGGGGATCCGGGTGGGAGGGGTGATGTAACCCGAGAGGTCGATGAGGGCTCCCAAGGCTTGATGTCGACTAGTACCAAGTCGACTATAGCAAAGCTAGTTGCAGATCTAGAATCCGGATACTAGATCAGATCTACTGATACCCCGCCAAATGTTAGGTGACTGTCGGCTTCTCCAACCAGAATAGAAAGCGGAAACATGGCATTATCCCATAGCGGCTCGAGAAGGGAGGGGAGGGGATGGGATGGCAAGTGTGTGGGGAGGAGGGGGGCGGCTGCCAGTGGCCGCACTTGTGGTGGTGTGCTGGGCGCGCGCCTCGTGCATATCTATTCCGTCATGCAGGCAGCGCCGGCCGCTTCCAAATTGAGCGCCGACAATGAGCAGGCACGCCACGCCTTGCGGTGCAGATCGCCGGGAGGCGGCTGGCTTTGAGGCTCCAGTTGAGACTGGGAGAGATATGCATCGGAGGCTGGGCTGGGCTGACGCGACAACTAGGGGCCGAGGGGAGGAGAGGTGGTGCGGGTAGGGCTGGCTCGAAGGGCGCGCGTAAGAGAGGAAACAAGGCCCAAGATTGGGTCTCGACGGTTGCGCCGACGGGTAGAGTGCAACACACGGAAGAGCTCGGGTAGGTAGAGGCAAAGAGACGGGCAGGAGTGGCGTTGCGCCTCAGAATGCGACGCGGGGAGGGGCACAGAGAGCTGGCCTGGCCAAAGGTGGTGCAACGTACCAGGGTTGATCGCAAAGCTCCAAGACAGCGGCGCGAGTATATCCAGAAAAGAAGAGAAGCTGCAGCAATATATTGTTAGTGACACGGGGGGAATGGTAAAATGATACGACGGCGCTCTCGTCGTGTACGTGTATATAGGTGGACACGCTGGTGTCTGGGGGGGGAATGGCCGTGTACTATGAGTGGACGAGGGGTAGAATTGGCTGAGGGGAGGTTGCCGGTAGGCGACAGCTGGCAGGCAGAGGTAACCACCAGTGTCCGGGATATAGAGTCATGACCGTGGGGTTGAAGATGATGGGACAAAGCAAGGGGGGTGAGGTCTGAAGCGCGTGTCGTTGACGATGTTCGTCGGGGTCGGGGCGCGCGCGCACACACGCGCGGTGGCATATTGACAGGGAAATACGTACCAAGGTCGGTTTGACCTATCGAGTGTTGTGTCTCGTCTGGCGGAGCGCAAAGCTCACAGGCCGACGACTGGACAGAGCAAAGAGCGTCTGTGAAAACGGGGGCAAGGCTGTGGTGAGTGAGGTCACCTGATGGGGCAGCGTATCCAATGGACGCGACGAGGTCGAAGCAGTCGACGATGATAGGCCTCTCTGAACGTGGCGATATGGTGGGAGGATGTGAGAGGAGCGACGCGAAAAAAAAAGCGAGCTGATTTGCTGGGGGGAGATGGGCGGGCGGCTGTTTTTTGGGGAGGGGGAGCCAGGGCCTTCTCTCTCTTGGTCTCTGGTCTCTTTGCCTGGGTCCCTTTAGCTTTGTCGGGGTCGGGTCGGGGGGG